>JAMYHX010000546.1:0-26911 GCA_025529335.1 Rhizopus sp. PT2906
CGTAAATTACAACATGAACTTGGTATTATACCAGAACAAGTACCACTCGACAAGTTCAAGTACTTGACTCGCATTCACTATGTTGCACCCAGTGATGGACAATGGGGTGAACATGAGATTGATTATATCCTCTTTATAAAGGCAGATGTGACACTTCAAGTGAATCCTAATGAAATTAGAGATGTGAAATACGTTACTGCTGAAGAACTCGAAGCAATGTTTAAGGATCCTAGTAAGTTTAGCAAATATGTATAAATAAAAAAGATGGCTAACATCTATTAGATATTCCCATGACACCTTGGTTCAAACTTATCTGTAATACATTCTTATTTAAATGGTGGAAGCAATTGGATACAATTGAATCTATTGAACCTGATCATACAATTCACCGCTTAGGCTTTTAATCTAGTAATAATAATAAAAAAAAAAACGTTCCTTCATACTATTTTTGTGTGAATATGTCAAAATAGTAATGATCTGCCCTTGCACGTGTATTTATTATTATTATTTCTGGTTTTATTTATCCTTGCCTTCTCTTTTTCTTTCTCTTTTACTAATGTCTAATGAGGAGTGGCAACTACCCATGCCAAGTGGAATCTCACTTAATCACCACTCGTTCACTATTGACCTATTAAAACAATTTAATTGTGAGACAAGTGATATATCCAGTGTAGAGGTATTTATAGTCAGTAGTTGGATCATAATTGACTCTTTAATTAGATAGAAAGTATTCAGTCAACTACAGACGTTAATACAAATACTACAAAACCAGATACCACACAACTACAACAAAGACAACAAAGACAACAGAGACGACGATCAGCAGGTGATTTGATACGTAAATCATCTTCATACTTTAAGAAATGGAACGAACCCCTTACGTGGACCCTGAAACGAAAGAAGCGTAAAGATTACCCGCCACCAGTTCAAAATATATTCACACAAAAGAAACTATCAAAAATAGCCATTAATACAACCATTTCTATAGCACCTTCCTCACAACAACCATCAGGGTCCATAAAAGATGTTCAACCACCCATTATCACACAATATCCACCAACGCCATTAAAGTATTCACCTGTTGAACCCCTAATGGAGTCAATGGTTGACACACATAAGAAACGTAAAACGTTACATAGACTATCTGTGCCTATACTAAAAATAACCTCTGCATTACAACCACAAAAGACAGAAGACGATATGCTAAGGAGAAGACGATCAGATTCAGATCTGGTCTATCATCTTGAAGATACGCGTCATAATAATTCATCATTTCTAACTACAAAATGGAATAAATTGATTCACACATGTAAAAGAGGATTTAAAAAGAAAAGACATCCACCAATTCATCTTTAATAAAATCCTTTTTTTTTTTTTCAAAGAGAAAAGAAAGAGAAAGAGAAAGTCATTCTTTCCTCAAAACTGATTTTTGTTGCACCAAAGCTAAGAGTCATTTGATACACTTTTTCATTGTTCTCGTCACAGGCTTTTTTTTTTGTTTTTAACCTAGACAAGTTTTAAAAATAGAAATTAGACATCCATAGCTTAAGAATAGCCTTTTGTCATCTGTAATCAACGTATAGACTAAACTGTTTACAAAGCTTGTCAAGTACGTATCTGATATTATGCCCTTTTTTTTTATATATGTTATATCTCCACTTGATTTCTGATTGGTTCAAATATTAATTAAACACTCAGGGGGAGTCATTTTTTTATTTTTCTCTCTCTCTCTCTTTTTTTAAATTATTACTACCATGTCAGATATACTAAATACGCTATTATCCATTGCCATGATATTTGCCCCTACTTTGGGCTATTTTGACCAAGTAAATACACATTCTTTTGTGTTTATAGTAATTACTAAACAAGTCTAGATTAGGATGATTGTAAAGAAAAAGACCAGCTTAGGATTTAATTCAGTGACATGTGCCATTCTATTATTCTCAAAGTAAATAATCAAACATTTTAAAAAAGCGATAGATATTTATTCATTCAATAGTATCTTACGTATCTTCTTTTGGTAAACCAGTAAAACAGACGTGCAATAACCTTCTTTTATAACAAACTTTGTCTTAGGCTTGGCAAAAGATTCGATATGACTTTATTATTTCAATCTATTGCAATGATAACTGCAATGTTACTCTTATTGTATACAGTCATTCGATATAAGCCTATCGCATCTTTCAATCCATTGACAAGAGTCGATTCATCAAGTAGTATTTCATTTATAGAAGACGAAGACATAATTGAAGTTGACAATCAAAAGTCATCTTTCTGGGCTTGGGATCACTTTTTAGATTATTTCAACTGTTTATTAGCTTATACCACCTTGATCGCCCTTCTATACCTCATCTTCCATCAATACAACGCATTTATCGAAGCTCTTGGCTTTTTAAGTCTAGGCATTGAAAGCACATTACCTGTTCCTCAGATCTTGACCAACCTTAAGCATAAGAATGTAGATGGATTCAGCTGGGTTATCTTGGCTAGTTGGGTAATGACTTAAATGATAGAAATGCCATATCTAACAATAGCCTTGCCTTGTAGTTCCTTGGTGATGGATTTAAAGCCTTTTATTTCTTATATACGCAATCTCCTATCCAATTCATCGTCTGTGCTATCCTTCAGCTCTCATTTGACACAATCATCGTTGGACAATTCTTGATATATTCTTCACCAATCTTAAAGAAATGGCTTGGTATCCAGGACAATTATGAATCTATTGCATAAAATAATAAAAATGGAAACACACGTGGTGTCACTGTAATGCGCGAATAGCGAACCAAATAATCTGCACGTGCATCATAGGGTCTGTAACAAACAGTGGATTTCAATTGCAGAAAAAGAGAGAGAGAGAGAAAGAAAGAAAGAGAGAAATTTTTATAAATTTTTGTCTTGACTATCAACATCTAATACGCTCTTTCTTTCTTTTTTCACCTTTAATGAAAATCGATTACTTCCTTTGGGCTTCGTTACTTGTCAGTGGCAGCTTGAGTATGCCATCGTTGCTACAGCAACAACCCTTCGTCACGAATCAACAAGTTAATGTGACCGTACATGGACGGTATCTTCACATTACAGATATCCATGTAAGATATATGAGTAAATAACAAAGGGGAGGAATCTAACAATCACGTAGATGGATAAACATTATTTGAAAGGCGCAACCATAGCCTCTGATTGTCACCGTGAGCCGAACAAACACAAAAAGAGAAAAAAGAGACAAGGTCTCTTGGCTGGGTATTGGGGTGCTCCCAATACAGATTGTGATTCTCCTCCGAGACTTGTATACCATAATATAGAGTACATTGCCAACGAATGGAAAAATAAGATAGATTTTGTGATTTGGACAGGTGACAATGCTAGGTAACCAAATGGCTGCATTCTATGACGTTTTTTCTTATAATTTTACGAAAGACATGACGGAGATGCATTGATCACTAGAACTAAAAAGGAAATCATTGGTTATAATCAAAAGGTGACCCGGTTATTAAAAGAAGCATTCACATTAGACGGTGATAGGACTTTACCTATCGTACCTTGTATAGGTAAGCCAAGTCCATTCCCTTGGGTGAAGAAAACTAATAGAGATACATAGGTAATAATGATGTGCATCCTCATAATGCACTGAGAGGTATCAAACATAACCCACAGTTGGAAGAATTTAGCGTGCTCTGGAAAGACTTTATCCCAAGCGATCAAGTGAAATCATTCAAGAAGGGAGGTTATTTCACTATCGATGTCGTTCCTGGGTTACGCGTTCTTTCGCTAAACACTCTCTACTTTTTCTCATCAAACGATGTTGTCGGTAGTTGCCATGATCTAACCAGTCCCGGTCATCGTCATATCAAATGGATGCGATCTCAACTCAAAAGAGCACGCAGAGATAATGTCAAAGTGATCATTATTGGACATGTGCCTCCTACTGTAAAGACGTTTAAGGACAGTTGCTTAGACGACTACATTCGCCTGTCTACTAAATTCGCTGATATTATCACTGGACACATGTATGGTCATGCCAATATGGACCATTTTCAAATCATTGGAACTACCATGAGCAGCAGTAGCATCATGTCTGGCTTAGAGCAAGAAAAAGAAAGTGCAGTCGAAATATATAAAGATGCAGGCCGTTTCATTTCAACACTCAAGCGCCAGTATCGTAAGGTGAAAAAGATTCGACATACTGAAGATCTTGTCGTTGTTCACGTGGCCCCTCCTATGCTACCTCTTTTCTACCCCACTTTCCGTATCAACGAGTACGAAACGAACCATAGCTCCTCTCAATTTGGCAACTGGCTTCGATACACACAGTGGTACACAAATTTGACATACTGGAACGAAGCACGCGATCCGATGACTGGCAAACGTCTAGCACCACAATTCGAAATTGAGTATTCTACAGACAAGACGTACAATATGACAGATTTGACAGTCAAAAGCTGGCTTGACTTTGCCGAAAGAGTTTCATCAAAGAATGAAAAGCAGCTTTGGAGAACTTATTTAAGAAACATGTTTGTTCAGACTAGCAATCAGTGGTATGAGCAAAGTATAATAGATAATAGACCTTCTTCTACAAGACCATGGTGGAGCTGGTTGTTAGAGCTTGTTACAGGAATAAATCCATTTGCCTAGTGTCACTTTTTATTACTTTATTTCATTTGCTACATAAATTATTATTATTATACAAAGTAATGCTGGGCAATGCATATATATAACGCACAGAAAGAGACAGATATTTATAGTGAATATACATGCATACGTGTGTGTATATACTAATTAAATTGCTGAAGGTGATATCTTCAATTGCTCAAGCGGAATTGGCTCAAAGTTATGAATATCAATGCCTCTGGACAAAAGTTCGGGTTCAGCATGAGGAGGTACCAAGCGTCTGATTAAATCAGGTCGAATAGATAATTCTAATAAACCATCAATAAACAATCCCTTTTCCCTTTTATATATATATATATATATCCTACCTTCCCTTGTGAAATCCAAGACAGGTGGTAAGGGCTTTCCATCAGGAAGTCTGGTGTTTGGATCACGAATTGGATCAAAGAATGGATGACATAATGCTTCGATCGGAGTAATTCTTTGCTGAGGATGATACTGCAGCATTCGGGTTAATAAATCAACTGCCTCAACCGTTGCAGTAGTAAAGATCTAAAAAAAAAACAGTCAATCATCTCAGACTATAAACTATTTTTAATGATTTACCTTTGACAGTGCTTGACGCTTGATCTGAGGGAATCGATGCTCGACATAGCTGGCATTCATTGCAGCAATTTCTTGCTTAGAAGGTGTTCCCAGAATCTTTATGATTTCTACAAGTTGATCAATTCCACTTTCTCCTGGAAAGAAAGGTTGACCCAGGATTAGCTCAGCCATAACACAGCCTGTTGACCACGTATCGATACTAAGTGTATAGTTTGTAGCACCAAAGATCAATTCTGGAGCACGATAATACCGTGAGCAGATATAAGAGACATTGGGTTCACCGGGAACGAGTATTTTGGCACTAGACATATGATCAGTTACCCCTTCTTTTTTTTTCCTCCTCTCTCTCTTTTTGCTTTGTCTGTCTATAACTCTTGTTCATCTTACCTTCCAAAATCACACATTTTACAAATACCTGTAGCAGGATTTAATAGAATATTTTGTGGTTTGATGTCACGATGACAAATTCCAAGGGAATGGATGTATGCTAATGATCTGAGCACTTGATACATGTATACTTGAACTAATATCATTGGCATATGTTGTTTTGCTTTGGCGTAGTATCTTGTTGCTTTATACAAGGTATCAGGTACATACTCCATAACAAGGTTCAAATAAACCTCATCTTCTTTGTTTTCAACTTGGTTATAAAAGTATGACTTGAGCTGACAAACATTAGGATGATCAACAAGGCGCATTATTTGTAACTCACGATTCTATAAAGGAATAAATCATTTCTATTTCATTTTTTATAAGGTCTCCCTACTTTAAATCTTCTATCTTGAAGAACTTTTTTGATAGCAGCTTCCTCGTTTGTTTCGATCAGACGCGTTTGGTAAACAACTCCAAAGGAACCGTTTCCTGTTATCTTCTTGTTTGTGTATTCTAGTCTGAATTGTTTTCCAGTTCTTGCTTCTTTTGCAATCACTTTAATCGTTTTGTCATGATGACCTATTGCTACATTATCTTTTTAGTCTTTCATAGGTTGATACAATGTTCATCATTACCTGTCATGCTTTGTTATTGACTATATATATAACTGTATATATATGTATACTTTCAGATTATTATAGGGGGGGTCTTTTTGTCAAGAAAAAAAGAAAAAAAGAGAGCTGTTACGTATATGAACAATAAGAGTTTATGTTGGGGGTGTGTGTGTGTGTGTGTGAATGTAAATCTACCTTATTAACCGTCACAAAGCCGGATCTTTATTTGATTTTGATTGACTTCCCGATGAATTTTACTTGGCGTAGGCTGTAATAAAACACATGACAAGGAGAGAGAAACAACACTTTATATCCTGAATTGATATTCCAAATACACTGTTTAAAAAAACACGCCCAATTTAAGGGGATTGAAAACACATCTTTTCTAATTCCCTTTAAATGCAGTGTTAATGAATATCTTCAAATACTTTATTATCAATCAAAGCGATACTCTAGAAAGGATCTTTTTTTTTTCTTTTCCTTGTAGACTTAATTTCTTACTCGGTGTCTCAAGAACTCAAGAACGGCTTGTGTCCCCTGATCGACAATGGCAGGACGAGGGACTCTGAATCTGATGTGTGTGTTAATACAAATTACTAGATCAGTCTAGTATGGTTTACCTGTTGCCAAACACAGCGAGCTCTTTCAAGGTTGTGATTGTTGATAGCTCGGGAGGAAGATATCCAATATCGTTGTTGGAAAGATTCAAGATTTCCAGTTTCTTCCCAAACATGTCAATAGAAATATTATCCAGCTTGTTGGAGCTTATAGAGAGTGTCTTGAGTTCTGGTAGAATGGATGCCATATTATCTGGAAGACTGGTGAGCAAATTATTATTTAGCACTAATTCTTCAAGATGAGGAAAGCTGCTTTCACCAGTAGCAGTTAATTGCTTCATGCGATTCTGTGATAACCTTAAGGATTTCAGGTTAGGAAATACCATTCCTTCGATCGTCAAACTAAATTGCTCAATACAGTTATAGTCCAAATCAATCTTGACCAGGAACTCTGAAATACAGCCCAAGCTGGAGGGAATAGTAGAAAGCAAGTTGTGGTCTAGTGTGTATGTAGTGAGCATGTCTCTTTTATAAAAACGCTTTATATCTTACCTAGCAACACGGTGCCTGGTATTGTCTGACTTGAGAAATCAAGATCTTCTTCTGGTAGCTCCTTTAATTGCTTGTTTGACATGATTAGTTTCTTGGCTATATCCACTTTCTGTTTTCGTGATTGTGTATCATTCATATCTACAATAGTGTTTATTATATCAGATTCTTTTTCTGTGAATCAAGGCCTTATTTTACCTTTTTCATTCTTGCCCTGATCGAATGCAGTACCATCATCATCAATAGAGTCATCAGCTTGTTCATTTAATTTACTTTCTTGCTGTTGGCTCTTGAATTTACTTCTTAATGACTCAATTAAATGGGTCATGGAGGAAGTAACACGCATAGGATTTCCTTCAAGGTGGATCGTTTTTAACTCCTCAAACTGTCCCAATTCACAAGGTAGCTGATGTATATCATTTGCCCGGATATCAAGACGCTGCAGATGGGTCAAACAGACAATTGCAGCCAAAGGAACGTCTTGTAGTTTGTTGGATGATATATCTAATGTTAAGATGTTGGGGGCTCCACGAAGATGTATCATGCCCTCCTCTGTCATCCTATTGTTTCCTAAAGACACTTCAACCAATTTTGGAAGGTCAATACTGCTTGTTGAAATCTGTGTTAGTTGGTTATCGCTGGCATACAAGCGTACGAGTGATGGCAACATAGTTTCCCCTAATCCAATCATTAGTTTTTCATTTCTTCTTGATCAAGGCCAAGTATACCTTTGAATAAAACCTGTAGTCTGTTTTGGCCTACTTGTAGTTCTTGAAGCTTTGTAGCATGAAGAATAGCTTCAGGAAGTTGCTCGATTTTGTTATGACTTAAATTAAGTTTGACGAGACTTTTAACAGCTGTATCATTTGGTATATGGATATCCTTGATGGTATTATGACTTAGATCCAGATGTTCAATACTAGACTCCGGTGTATCAGGCAGGGATATCTGGTGTAAATGATTATGTGACATGTCGAGTTCTTTAAGGTTCTTCAACTTGAAAAGCACGCTGGGTACATCTTCGAATTCATTGTATGGGAGCAATACTGACGTCAGGTTTTGTAATAGTTCAATTGTATCAGGCAAGCTTTTTAACTTGTTTACCCTAAACTAGATTTGCTCTTAGCCGAGAACTGTATTGGTTTGGGCCCACGACCTACATCAATCTGCTTTAGAGCAGCGAATTCTTCTCCAAACCTTTCGTCAATTTCTGTAATTTGATTATCTCCAGCAATGAATTTTGTAAGTTCTTCGGCATCATACCATGCATCTCCTGAAGAGTTAAAGTCTACCACCACGGAGTTGGGATCAACATGATACCTAAAGAGGTTACAGTTAGTTTATAATAGTTCACTTATCTTTTTCATATACTTGCATATTTATCACTTCATTTGGTATCTTATCCAGGTTTCTGCTGGATATGTTTAATTTTCCTGAGCCCTTTGCCTGTTTGATGATTACATCCAGTCTTCTTAGTGCCACCGTAGACTTTTCTGTAGCGCTTGAGTCTCCGTACCTCTGAGCACCTGTCATCACTTTACTGCTCTTTGGAACAACCTGAGGCTCTTCTTCTCGATGACCATTAGGTTGCTTTACAGTCGCCAATCGTGCACGTTGTTGTGCCATAAACGCTTTCACTCCTTCCGTTGGTCCGGCTGACTTTACAGTGCTCTTGCTTCCTGGTGTAGTTTTTGGAGCCTTGAGTTCAGCAGGTGATGGCGTAGAAGAAGTTGACTGCTTTTGAGTTCTTAGCATGGATGCCTTTGTGGGCCTAGGTTGAATGGAGGACTTTCTTTGTCCCACTGTCATTGGAATTCAAATAAGTTACTGAAAGTGCTGGAAGAATAAATACAGAAGGGGGTATTTATTTCTGTGCATTTCATTTTAGGCTCAGCCTTATTTGACACACACAAACAAGTTTTACGAAGAAAAGGAAAGAATTTATTGTTCAACAAGGGGACACTGACCAGCCAAAATAACCTTGGCTACATCTGACCATAACTTTTTCACATCATCAGCATTTTCATCGTTAAAGTGCATACGACAGTCGGCATTGTTAACGCTGTATTCAAGCAGATCAGTTTCGTCTCCAGTAAACTCTGAGGTTGGTCTATAGACTTCTCTAAACGTCCAACCCATATCTGCGCGTTCAGGGAAAGGTGTAGGGGCGCTAGAATCTTCACTAAGGCCAAGAATTTCGAGATCCATCAAGAAACTTGACAGACGATCGCTTTCACCACCTGGGAAGGAAGCAAACTGCATACGATTACCTCGGATTCCACCCAGTCCCATAGCAGGAACTTTATGGGAAAGGCGAAGACGAGATGCCACAATAGCACAGGTAGAACCGCAACGACCATCAGAAAGAATCAAGAGATCCGAGGGCTTCCATTTTGTGTTTGTATATTTGTTGTTCAGGCTGTCGTTCCAACTTTCACAGCTCAGGGTAATCGGCTGTGAAAATTTGACTGTGTCTTTTCCTCTCTTGTACTCTTTAGTAGTTGTAAGCCATGAGCTACCGCTGTAGCCCTTTGATTTGTAATCGATCCATTTTGTGGATTCTTGTTCGTAAGCTTTCTTGACAACTCGTTCGAGGAAAGGTGAGTACTTCACATCAGACATATAATCAGGGGTGGAGTTGAAAAAGGTACTAATAAGGAACTCTCCTGCACATGCATCGCCGCCACCATTGGACGAGAGATCTGTGTAAAAAGGAAATGTCAGTAAGAAAGCAAAAGACAAAGCAGTATACATTACCAAGAATGATTTTCTCAATTCCCTTCTTTTCAAAATCTTGTAGACCAGAGATGACATCATTTACGAATTGTTCCTTGTCTTCAGAGGCAATAGAGAAACTTTGAATATCTACAACGCCAACTTTGTCAAGGTCACCCTCCAGCTGTATAAATTCAATATATGGACCCTTGGAAGTGCCTACAGCGTTAATATTGCCTTCGGAATTAAGCGCAAATACGTCTCCTTCGTGGATCATCTTTAATTCATGAATATCATAATGGGTGTCTCTCTTTTGATGATGAGCAGATTGACAAAATTTTGTCCAGTAATTATCAGCATCGCTAAAGTTTGGAGGCACTTGAGCAACCCAAGGTACTTGAACGGTAAAGGGTTCGTCATAATCTTCTTGTATAGCTTTTGTGCCTTGTTTAGGACAACGCATGGTATAGTTGTGAAACTCTTGAGCAGGTAAGAAACGGTGATAACCGAGATCATCGGCACCATCATCCCAACCGTGAAAATAACTCTTGGTATTCATGATGTTATTAAAACATGTGTTTACATCTTTGCTTTCTCCATTATTGTTGACAGCATAGTTAACGATCATATCCATAGCTTCCATACCATCAATCTGTGTTACTTCGCAGCCAACCCAAGACTCTTTGGCTTCTGGCCAAACGTCATTTTTGACATAAGCAACATTAGCAATTAATCGCTTATTTCTTAAAAGTGCATTGAGTTGAATGGGTTGCCAAAAGATGAATTGTCGATAACAGAAAGGGACATAAGACTATAAATACTAGGTTTATATTTGTGTATTCATTGAGTTGACATATAAAATATCTTACTAGGTGAGCATCTTGAACTTTATCCAGTAATAGGGCAACTGCTTCTTGAAACTCTCGATCAGATTTCCAGTCTTCCTTTAATATCAAATCAAGACCGTAGGATATATTTACTGCTGGTACGGACAACCCTTCTACATTTGGCGGAGAGGCTGCTATTTCCTATAATAAGCAAGTTCAAATTTTTAGCTTCATTTCTTTTCTATTAAACTATTTTATTACTGCTTTACATTAAACACATAAAGTTCGTTTGTCACTTTTCTGACCGTGTCCACTGTTTGTTGAGCAATGTCTTTGTCAAATTTAAAGTAATCGAGACAGGCTTTGGCATCATGAAAACTGGCGGTTTTTTTCCCAGCAATGGCAGCACAGGGGTCAGTTGTATTCGTTGTTGCTGCAGAGGCTAAAGTAGATAATAAAAGTGTTAATGAACCAAGGAGTCCATAACCACTTGTTAACATTATAAGATTAGAAAATGAAGAAGGAAAGGAAAGGGAAAAGAGAAAGTACAAAAATAACAAAAACAATAAAAGTAAGCTTCTATAAATACATTAAATTGGTGACACATTGATCCAGAACCCAATTTGCTTAATTTAGCAGCCAATTATTATTAGTTACTTGCTGGGTTCTTTCTTTGCTTTTGGGCAGCCATCCATTCTTACAACTACGTCAACAACGAACAATCCACTTCAACCCAACCTATGTCCATTACGTCGTATCGCTCAAGACAAGGCCACTGTCAGGACCAACTGCATTTACTAAAAGTATAAATTGCCCTTGCCAAATAATGACGCCTCTCTTTATTAAGAATCAGATCATGGGCCAATGCATAGATATCGCAAGATACCCTGACAGCTAAAAGAACTTTAGACTAAAAGCCCAAACGATTGCAGATGTAATAATACTTACAATGTCTATCAAATGTCTGTGATGCGATTATTATATATGGTACAACATAACTTGGCTGCAAAGAGATTGGTGCTATTAGGGAAAACAATAAAAACGTTAAAAGATAATGGTATTAGGATGTTTCTGGTTTTGCATGATATGCTCCTGAATTACTACACAATAAATACACTGGCTTTTTATTTGATAACTAGGTTAAGCCGTAAGCTATGACGAATTAAAAAAGATTTATTACTTCTATAACAATCATTGTTTTTGCGAAGAAGAGATCAAAGAAGTGCTTCCAGCAATATATGCCTAAACGGTATCATCCATCGCTGTTGAAGACAGTAATAGTTGTTTAGTTTTTTTGATTTAATAAGGCATTCGCTAATAGCTTGTAGCAGTAATAAAGTACATACTTGGAAGAGTAAATCCAATTTTATAAAGCTTATTTCAGGTATTAGCTGTATTACTACTTGAATAACATGTTGTATGATATAAGTCTACTATAAAAATTATTCAATGAGGGATGAGGAATAACTTTCTCCTTGAAATAATTCATGCAGTCCATCAATTTTTCAACTCAGGAACCATTTTCAAAGTCACAATGTAAACAAACCAAAAACTATAAAAGAAGGCTCTCTTCAACCTTTTTTTTTCTCTTCACACTCGAACTCTATAGTTTGCCCAATTCCGAGATTGAAGGGATGTTCCTAGAGCATCTTGGATGTTGAAGTATCGGGTAGCTGGTCTTTTGCCTCTTCGGAGGTGGAGCGGGAGTTCTTATTTTTCTTCTCTAAAGCAATATGCTTTCTTTTTATTATTAGAATTAATCTAAATGAAAAAGAAAAAATAAAGGCTTGTATACTTTTTATGTTTCTAGGAAAAATGAACAATGCTGGAATGAAATGAGCGACTCCTTTTTTATTTATTTACCTTACAATAGTTGACGCTTTATTCTTGTGGTCGGTGCAGTCTGGTTGGCTGAAGTTAACTTTTCCTTTTTCGGCCTTTACTGCGTTTGATGTGTTCTTGATTCTCTTCTTCTAGTAATCGTATTCCATCATTTTTTTTTTTACTCTAATTCCATCTCTGCTTGAGATATTGTACGTCAAAATATTATACCATGATTTGTTTTGTTGTCATTCTATATCTTATCTTAAACTATTAATAATAATATTATTTTTAATATTGTCATATCGTTTTTGGCACTTATCAGCAGTTATGAACAACTCAGTTCAATGAACAATTATGATCCATTTAGACCTGATGATAAAAAAGAAAAGGCGAATAATCACACTGATTGAGAGATATTCTATGGTCCCCCAAAAAAAAGATTGGGAGCAATCGCTCAAAAGCCGGATATATGTCTCCTATATGATTCATCTTTTTAAAAGTACAGCTGGTTGTTTCTTTAGTAACTTTTACCACCTTCTTTCTGTTGAAATATTGTATTGGTCTTTATTTAATGGTAAGTGTCATTATAATGCATGACAGTTTCAAAAATACTATGTCCGCATAAACTTCTAAAAAGTAAATCTAGAAATCGGATACATTAATACCACTTTAGCTATCCTGCCTTTATTTATTTTCTGAAACACGACAACTGCGTCAGAGCAAGCTTGATAAATATCTAAGATATTGGTAGGTGATATTATACGTCATAGCATAATCTTTATCTCACTACAAGTGCCATTTTTATCTCGTTATAGCGTATAGCCTACTAAGCATTACCTGTATACTGAATTAAATCACAGCTTCTTTGCTCCTTGAAGTACAACTTGTTACACTGTTAGATCGAACAAATTTAAATAGTTCAAGTTGTTGATTCTAATAGAAAAATGTTTCTTTTATTGCAAGAGTTGTACCATTACAAAAACACAATAAGGCTAAAACACTTTTATTTCCACTCGAATAACAAGTTTACATTATCAAGATCCTATACTAGTGTATGCTTGATTAATATGGTTATGAGTATTAGTCATGCCTTTATTATTGTGCTTGTCTGCAATATGTACATGCTGGATTTTGCTGATTAAGTATAAATAACAATTTCAAGCATACAAATAATACTTGTGGATGCTCTTGAAGATCACATTTTGGCTCTATTCTATGCTATTTGTTGTCATTGATGTTAAGAAGGTTGTGAACGTTGTTATATTTTCAATGGACTTGATTATCATTTTCTAATGACCTGATGCTTAGACATTGTATACCTTAACGATTAATTTTCCTAATCAAGCAAAACGTGAAACGAAAACAAGTACAAATGAAACTTCTTAGAAAACTCAAATGATATAAAAGGGTGCTATATTTATACTTTACTTATTGCAATAATACACGCAAATTTTTTTCTTTTAGGTTATGAACAAGCATTGCTTAATGAACACGATATGATACAAATGTGTTTAAGTCAGATATGGACGTCGTTAAAAGCAGACAGATGCCTTATATTAAATATATCATTCCCGTAAGCTGATATTTCTAATTGATGACTAAATTATTTAGATGTACTCTGTATGTTGGTATTATTTTAAAATGAATATGTATAAAAAATAGCCTATTGGAATTTTATTTTACAAAAATAAAGGAGACAAAACGCGTTTATGAGAATTCATATGATATCTTTTTTTTTTTTAAAAAAAAAAAAGGTGATGATGGTGATAGACATTTTCCGTAAAAAACGAGGAGTTTCTCAACACCTATTCTCTCTTTCGTCTCACAGTAAGCATTTATTGGTCTGCTGAAATCTATACTTTTGATAGACGGCTATCTTACAACTCAATAAATGACATCAGCCAAAGTCATAAAGTACTTTAAAATGGTACACGCTTTTTTCGTGTATAGAATTGAGCTTGACATACGCTGACAGTTACTCTTCATTTCAACACGCGTTAATTACTTTTTTTTAGCTTTGGAGCTTTTTTTGCTATCTACATTTTCTCTTTGGATAGGAATGGTCCATGATGTACGCTTTGATCTATTTTTAAAAGAAAGTTTAGCTTGCTTCCTTTTTTTTTCGTTGCTATCATCCTATTCAAATTACTGATTCTAGTATCCCTTGGGAAATTCAACGTGAATGAGATCGACTTTTTATGGCTGAAGTTCTCTTAAACATACAAAAGATGGTTTTGTCTAGATTCAATATGCATAAGGAGTCATAGTAAATATCTTTTTTTTTCTCTTGTCAACAAGAGCAAACATAAGAGATTATTATTACTTTTGACAACAATTTTAACAAAGAAGAAGGGCAAAGAAAGTAAAGATCTATCACATTCGGAGTAGGTCTTCGTAAAAAAAAAAAAATAAAGCAAATGCCTTACAGATGTCATACATTTGACCTTGATTAACTATGATTTATTATGTATCACAGTAACCTTTTACATGTTCAAGGAGAAAGGAATCATGTTGCTGTAGACAGTCAAGATAAAGAAAGAGGCAACAAAAAGATATAGGGAAAAGTATTAAAGATGTCTTAAGCAAAAAGAGATGCAATATCAGCATCTAGAAAGGAACGGGGTGAGTGTTTACAATCATATGCTTTAGGAATTGCGTTTCCTAACAATTGATCATTATAAAAGTTATTTCAAAGGTATCTGCGCATCTTTATGCTACAGCAAGCACCAAGCTAAGGGTTGATAATCATATGGCTTGTTACGCAATAGTGTAATTCAAACATAAATAAAGCAGCTCTTTTTTTTCATTTTTCCATTCTTTCTTTTTTTGTCGAAACATCCTACATATACCCTTTTTTATTTTTGGCTTTAAAAATGATTTCTTATAAATCTCTTCTCCATAAATTTTATGTTCCTGGCATCGGAAGAGACTCAAGAAATGATTATTAACCTTGATGGAGCCTTCATCCCTGAAAGAGGTCGCGGCTATAGAGATGAAGTTTATGGTGTTGCCGATTTTTATAACTTTGTTGACGCCTGTGAATTCCAATGTCCAGAATCTGATGAAGTTGGCAACATTGATCACAATGGTGTCGTCAAGGTTTAGACAAAATCAGTAGACGAATATAATCAACCATTCCCTAATGAAGTTGGGTGCCTTGAAACATTAGCTATGACAATACTATTGTTGGCTTGATATTCATGTCTTTTATAGTCTATGCTTGATTATTTTACTGACGAAATACTATTGTTACGGCGTATAGCCTACTAAGCATCGTCAGTGCATTAAATTAAACCATAATCCTTTTGTTTTGTTTTTGTATTGAAACTATTGGTTTAAAGTAAGTCTATACTCGAAATTACAGACGATGCCTCGAAGTTCCCTACACAATTAGGTAGAACAAATAGACATAGTTCATATATTGATTCTAATAAAAAGACCTTTCTTTTACCACAAGAATTGTATCATTACAAAAACACTAGAGGCCTAAACCTCTTCTATTTTCCGTTCGAATTATCAATAAAGGTTATCACTATCAAGCATCCTCTGAAAGAATGTCATGCCTTCATTTGCGACCGCACAAGGTCAACTCGTCAAGACTTTACTCTGTAAAACATTCGTAATGAAGTCGCTGTTGAAACCTATGAGCGCATCTCCAGATTACATATATTGTACTTGCATGAATTGCGTGGCCTAGATAAAAACAAGTTTAGTGAAGAGTAAGAAGTAGAACAACCCCAAGAAGGTAAACGGACTTGCTTTGTTCAACTTGAACACGAACCCTTAAATGCTTTTCCTCATGACATGATTTGAAAAATAAGTAAAAAAAAAAGCAAGGCAAACATCAAATGCACAAGGACAAAAGTTGATAAGGGACAGCATCTTTAAAGATACAGCTGATAGTAAACAAAAAAATGATACTTTTATCAGAGCACTAGACTGCCAATGCTGTGGAACGTACATGATAATTGTCAAAAGAATCTCGGCAGCATCCCTTGTTTAGTATTTGCTGGTAGATAGTGTGTTTAAGAAGTAGTGAGAGAGAGAGAGAGGAAGAGGAGGAGTGAAGGAGAGGGTTAGGTAATAAACATATATAGATCAGCGTCCATTATTTAAAGAGATAAGGAGATCTCATAAAGGTTGTTAAAGGATGTCATTATTATGCTAAAAGGAATCAAAGACGAATCACTCTAGTCCTCATGTATCAAAATAGGTTTATCAAGCATGAAGCATACCATCTAAATTTGACAGATTAAATTCGAGAAACAATACAATTATTTCGACATGGACATATATTCTCGATAATAAGAGTGACCTCTCTTGGAGCTGTGGCTATTTAAAAAATTTTAAGGATAGATTTGATGCAATCTTGACACCTTTGATTTGCTGATTTGATTTCATCAATGGCCTCTTCTGCTTTGTCTATAGTCATTTCTTCATGATTTAAAATGATATGCATTTGTAAGTATACACTCACTACTTCACTATTTACAGGCTTCAAATGCTCCTTGATATATAAACTTTTTCATAATAACTTTTTATTCATCAGGAGATAACTTGATCTGTTGAGCCCCTTCCCACAGACACTCGTCTAAAATGAGGAAGGGCTTTTGTCATTTTTACTTCATTTATTTTCCAGAGTGAATCTGCTTCTTTGGCGTTTTCAAAATCCATGTCGCCATAATAACCACTCAAAAAAGCCTTTGTTTTTCAAGACTCTTCCATGCTTCATTTCCAGAGCTACTTGCATCTGAATGTTCTATACTACGTTTATTTGTAGCAACAGTGATGGAACTTGTTGAAGGGCCAATGTTATGAATTATAATTTTTAATTGATTTGGTCACGTAATTAACACTTTGCCTTAGTTACTTGTTATTGAAAGTGTTTAAGCTCTTTTTATTCTTTTTGTGAGCTAATATTTTCTTTCAAAAGCTTTGTTTCTACTGTTGCTGCCACTTTATCATTAATTGCCAACACTTCAATTAGGTTCGTCCTCAATCTTCTAATGTTTTCTCGCGTATCGTTCAATGGATCACTCTTTCCCATTCTTACAAAGGCAGCTTCTATTGACCATTTATCAACGAGCGTGTGATACGATGAATAAATAGCTTTAACTTGAAAACATCAGAATACGACAAGATGGAATGAGTCTTTTATGAACAGAGAAAAGAGAATCGTAAAAAAAGAAGTTGTTCTTTAAATACAAAAAATAGAAGCCATCAACCAATTAAATCTATAGAATATATAAACATAGTTGTTGTGGATCAATGTTGTGGGCTTAATATGTCCCATTATGTAAAGAGAAATTTAATTTATGCACGAAATATATGTTGATTATGTTAGGACATATTAGACACATGTATCACATCTTTTGTCTCCATTTCGACAACTACACGATTTGTCCAAAGATCAGTTTTGAGTGACTGTATAGACATCAAGTGTTTAACTTGAGTATATAAAGTTGCCAAAGTATACATTGGTTTTATATTTTTTAATGTTATTATTTTTTTTAAAAAGAAAAAGAAGAGGAAAACAAGCGCAAAGGTAGAAGAAAAGGAGTAGAAATTTTCTAAACTTATTTACAAAAAAGAAAGAAAAAAAAAGCGTACAAATAGGCAACTAATGTCCTCTTGAGCCCATATGTTGACGTCCTCCTCTATAATGATTATATCCACCGCGTGATGATTGATGGTAGTTTCTACGTTGATAGTGTTGTTGTTGTTGTTGCTGCTGAGGCTGTTGAAGTTGTTGAAGTTGTTGAAATTGTTGAAACTGTTGGAATTGCTGAAATTGTTGTTGTTGTTGTTGTTGTTGTTGCTGCTGCTGCTGCTGTTGTTGTTGTTGTTGTTGTTGTTGTTCAGGCTGAGATACTCTCTGTTGCTGCTGTTGACGAGTAGCCATAGCTAATTGACGATTAGGTTGCTGAACTTCGGCATTATCAAGAGCATTAGGAGCAACATACAACGTCTTGTCGATTACTGGTGGAATAGGTTGAATTTCAGTACCCAATTCACGCTCAATCTTGTACAAATTGAATCGATCTTCATAAGTAATCAAGTTGATAGCTAAACCAAGATGACCAAATCTGCCTGAACGACCAATACGATGCAAATAGGTTTCAGCATTCTTGGGGAAATCAAAGTTGATAACGACGTTGACTGCTTGAATATCGATACCACGAGTTAAGAGATCTGTTATATATTAGCCATAGTGCACATATTTATGATGACCTCTTTTTTTTTTTTTTTTACCTGAACAGACTAAGTTACGACAAACCCCGTTTCTAAAATCATGAAATACACGGTTACGGTGACTTTGGAGCATTTTAGCATGGGAATAGAAGCAAGAATAACCTAATTCAGTGATCTTCTTGGCCAATAACTCGACTCGATTAGTAGAATTACAAAAGATGATGGATTGATTGATTTGAAGCTATGTACAATTCTGAATATATTACTCTTTTTTCTTTGTGCTAGTTTTACCTTTGAGAAAAGCGTATTCAAACAGTGAACCTTTTGTTTTTCTTCCACAAATGCATAATATTGAGTAACACCACGTAACGTCAGTTCGTCCATCAGGTTGATTTCATAAGGCTTGGTAAGATGCTTATCCTTAAAGTTCTTTACAATCATTGGGAAAGTGGCACTGAAGAGCATAATCTGTCGATTACTTGGGAAAAAGGCAATTAGTTGATCAATAATAGGGGAGAATTCTGGTGATAACAGTTTATCAGCTTCATCCATGACAAATGTTGTAGCTTCACTGAAATCAGCCACGCCCTTCGAAGCAAGATCGAGAATACGGCCGGGTGTACCAACGACGATATGTACAGTTTCACCCAGACGCAGAATATCATCCTTTAAAGTGGTACCTCCTGTAGTCACCATCACTTGGATATTCAAGTGCTTACCCAACGTCTTGCATACTTGTGCTGTTTGTAATGCTAATTCACGTGTAGGAACAAGCAATAGAGCTTGAATCTTGGATATTTTGTTGTTTATCTTTTCTAAGGTTGGAATGACAAATGCAGCAGTTTTTCCTGTACCGTTTTTGGCTCTTGCAAGCACATCACGGCCTGCTAAAGCAATAGGGATAGCTTCTTCTTGGATGGGTGAGGGTCGTTCAAAGCCAGCTTCAAAAATACCCATCAGTAGTTCTCTTTTCAAAAAATAATCTTCAAATTCATTTCCTTTTGTAGCTGTCACATCCTAACATATCTCGTCAATCACTCCCCTCATAAAGTCAACTTTAGCCCTTTCTTACCTCTGTTTGTGGTCGTGTATCTTTTTTTGGAAGCATCAAATTTTGTTTCCATTCATTGTTATCGTGATTACTATATGAAATGTGGTTATTTAATATTATGTCTAATAATGATGTATAAATATATACCTTAATTGTTGAGGAGTTGTCATGGAGTTGTTCATCATTTTTTATATAAAAAAGAAGAAGAAAAAAAAAAGGGAGAGACTTACGCAAACAGTAAAGCAATGTTTAAAAAAAAATACAATTTTTTAAAGCCAACGCTGTGATGTCACCCCAAAGATTGGAAATGCTTATGTTTGCACTCACATATGGAGTAGGCTTCATTTATTTTACATGACACACCCAGAATCCTTTTGATTGTGATTTAGCTCTCTGGGACTTTCTTAAAAAAGATTTTTTAAGGGGAAGAGGGGGGTATCACTGCCTAAAATAGTAATAACACTTACAATTCAAGACGTGGAGGCATGAAGCTTGACTTCAGTACTTTAATAAAGTAGTATTTATATCCTTTTTCATCTGTTCAAACGATATTTAAATTACATTTTATAAATATTCCCGGATAGAAACTATATACATGGACGATCTTTTTGATAAAAGGGAGACTCTTGCTGCATTTATTCTACACAAAAATAGATAAAATGTAATCATTTTGTATTTTACATCAAAAGATACTTCACTGAACAACTTTACATGCAGTGAATAGAAGAAATGCCTGTAGCATTGGCGTATTTTCTGGTGCATGTAGCGTTGATCGTATTTTTTCCATGTTTTGTCAGCATTGAAAAAAGGCTTAATAAGCATTGATTTCTTTTTTTTTTGTAATGCGGAGATTGAAGATTATTCAGCAAACCTTAATTGGAACCCTTTTTATTTGTATTTCTTTTCTTTTCTTTCTTTTCCTTTTCTCTTTTATAATTTTTAAGCTAATATGGTATCTAAAGTCTTTACATTATTTGGAATGAACGTGGTCAGCAACGACCCTTCGATGGAAGAAAAGGACAAGGAAAAGAACCGCCCGACGACAGTAAAGGAATATATTGAATTCTTAAAGAAACAGGTTCATGCACCTAGTGCCGTAACACCAATGCTTGTCCCTGATGAGCATATCAAAATACAGTGCCAAGTGCGTGCACGTATCCCAACAACACAAGGAGGAGAAATGTATTTGTATCTTTACAAGAACAATCAAGATACTAAAGAACATTTGGCTATTGTTTATGGAGATGACATAAGATCAAAGTCCTTGGATAAGACTTGGGAAAATGAGACTATCATGAATCGAATTGTCAGAGGAGCTTATTATGGAAGACTGGAAGAAGTTGTAACAGATGAATGTCGGTCTTTAACATTGACAAAAGATCAAGAATCTTATTTAGAAGCACAACAAGCAAAAGCTAAATCAGAGTGGAGGATGTTATCAGAACCACCCCTTGTCCGTATCCATTCAGAATGCTTCACCGGCGAAACAGTTCACTCGGCTCGTTGTGATTGTGGTGAACAATTGGATAGTGCAATGGCTCAAATGCAAGCAGCAGGAAGAGGTGTTATTGTTTATTTGAGACAAGAAGGAAGAGGTATTGGATTGTTGGAGAAATTAAAGTAAGGGAAAAGTTTGTTTTATTGAAAAGTTATTAACAATCTATGTAGAGCATATAATTTGCAAGATTTAGGACATGACACCGTAGCTGCTAATGTCTTGTTACAACACCCAGCGGATGGAAGAACATACGGTATAGCAAATGCCATCTTGAAAGATCTTCAGCTCAAAGAAATAGATTTACTCACAAATAACCCTGATAAAATTAATCAATTGGAATCTTATGGTTCAATCAAGGTAGTTAAACGTCGGGCCATGGTTCCACGATCATGGTCTTCTCCTGCCTTGAATGACGGAACCAACAGTGCTATGCCATCTCCCTTACTTTCCCATAGTCGTAATGAAATCAGCCATTTAGAAACATCATCACCTGTGCCTTCTTCAGGTTCATCCACACCAAGAAATGAATTAGACAAATATTTGGCTGTCAAAGTGAAGAAAATGGGCCACATCTTAGATTTACCAGAGGATCTGAAGTTACAATAGATTCAACCCTTCGTGGCTTGAAAGTGACTTCTTTTTCGGACATATACTCCAAATGCTTTCTGAGCATTATTTTTTCTTTTTTCTTTTTCTATATACATATAAAATGGTACCTAAAAGTAGGGTTTTATAATAAATGAACATAATATGTGTGTATACAGTTTTATCTAATCAATATATGCTTGTGTAATATATAGAAAGATTAAGTAAACGAGTCCGTTTATCAAAAAAATACAGTATCAAAGGTAAAATTAAGGAGCATCAACGTAAAGAAAAGAGACAAAACAAAAAGAATCCACAGCCTCAGCGCAGTAAGTTGCTTCAATTATAAAGATTACTTTTTTTTTTCTAAATTTAAATAGAATCCAAAAAGGATCCTGGAATTCCCAACAATTGGCCATTTAAAGAAGAACTTTTGAATGAAGTTGAAAAGCAAAGATTAGAAGCTGAGGAAGAGAAGAAGAGAAAGAGAGCGGCATCAAGAAAGAAGAAGGCAACAAAGAAGGCTACTAATGAAAATACTAAAGAACAACAAGTTGAAGAAGAAGAAGAAGCCGAAGAAGAACATTCTGAAGAAGAGTAATTCGATTGTATATAAAGCACTTTTTTATTTCTATTAGATTAAAGGATGTATTTTAAGTTACATATGTTCAATGATGGTTATTTACACGCAGCGACTCTTTTGATCGTCTTCTGCGGACCAGCCAGGGCCGCAAGTACAGAATGTGGTTGTAAGTTCAGTGACCTCTTCCGAGATACGCTGAATTTCTTGTTTCATGATGGGTGTCATATCTTGGCTCTTTCTATATCCATCCAGTCGATCCTGTAGTTCTTTGGGTAGAGATGTATATAGCATACGGGGTGAACCAAGGACAAAAAGGGTAGCAAATGCAGCTTTATAGTCAACTGTGGTATATGTATCCATGTTTCGGTCTGAATAGAGTGCATTCATCACGACTGGATAAAGAGGAGATTTGGTAGTGTCATAGAGAAGCTGATTGATGTATTCTTCTGCCTTTTCTGAGGCGGTTGCATTAAAGGATGCAAGTGATTTGTTTGCCAAGATGGATGTATATTCTTGAGGAACGTTGCGAAGGACAAGTTTGACGACGTGCTCCATTGTATGAGGCTTCTCTAACCACATATCCTCTGGTATACGCTTACAAAATGATTTAGCAAGCGTAGACCAATTTAACTTGGCACTTTCTTTTGTTGGTCTGTCGTCCCCTGATTGCTTGCTTGTTCTATCATTCGGTTTAACTTTACATAGACTAATTGGTGGGTATTCGGCGTTGTAGCTTAGAATAAAATAACCGCGCGGACGACCGGTTTCTTTGTCAATTGGCTTCATTGATTCAAACAAGGTCTCAATAGAGCACCAATAACTTGGATACTTGTAGCGAGCTGTGTCTAACACAAGTACCATATTATTCCTCGGGTTATAAGCACCAATAGGTGAAAAGTGTCCATCCCCTGTTTGTCCGAGCGTCTTTCTAGAAAATGATATGATCATAAACTTGTCTGATGTTGAAGTGACGGATTCCAAGTCCTTTTTGAATTCATCAAAGCTAAAATCAAAGGCACGTTTGACTTGAACATCAGAATGACACTTGGCTAAGCATGCAAAATTATCAAATGTGATGCCTTTTGTTTTCATATCTTCTTTTGATGAGCAACAATGCAAGAATTCATCTGTAAACAAACTAATCAGTCATCAAATCAGTTTACCTGAGCTTGTGCCTTACCTGAAAACCATCTCCAATTGCCTTTCCATCTTCGTTTTGGATCTACTTCTAGGGCATTCAAGACCATAGCAACTATAATATTTATAAGCACCCTACTTCACTTTTTATTGTAATCACTTACGTGAGCTTGGACCACAATAGGATGGCTCAGATTGTGTTGTAAAGTTACCGGTCAATGGAAAAAACCCTTCTGCATAACCATCATCCATTGCTTCCCTAAATAGCTTTTTACCTTCAGGAGAAGCAAAACGTACTAAGGTTTTCGGTAATTCTCTTTGATAAAAGGTATTCTTTAGATCTTCCTCAGGCTGTCTTTGAATACCAAGCAAGTCTCGAAATGCAGCTGTTGCAGAAGGAGCTGTGCCTTGTTTGTCCGTTGCTGCCTGTTCATTTGTTTGAATGTTCATACTGCGAAATTGCGAGTTCAACATGGAAATAGTAGGAAATGCATTAAACTGTGATCTTTCTAAATGTTTAAATAAATAAGGATTGCAGTTTCTATTTCTACAAGTGAACCGCAATGGTAACCTTGCTCTCAACATGATTAAGCAAGAAAGAAAAAGAAAAACATATCCATCTTAGTAAAAAGTTTTAACAGCCGCTATTAGGCTGAAATATTAGCCGAAGTGGACCATTGTTATTGTTCCTTATTTTAAATCTTTAGAAATTTTACAAGGTTGAAGGATAACCTTGGAGCTAGTCCACAAAATGCGAACGGATGAGTCACATAATAAAGGAATAATAGTGCTGAACTTGTTGAATGCAGGCTATTGTTGGTTGTTTTTGTTGTTGTGCAATATGTGTTGGAATTTAGCAATGAGCTGATCTCTTGCTGCGACGTTAAAATTTAATTTTCCGTGTTTTATAGGTGATTGCAAAGGAAAAAAGGAAGAGTGAGTATTATTAGGTCAGTGGTCATAGTGAGCGTCTGATATATTATATGAACCCTTGTCAAGCGGAGAACCAGAGGTGGAAAGTGTCTTGATCAATGTCTTGAAGAAGTGGTTGGATATGTAGTGTGTGGTTAAGATATTCATGGTCCTATAATAACTATCCATCATTGCTTTCATCTGACAGCCATCGCTGGTGGCTTTGGGGAGAACTTATGTGAGAGCTTGTTCAGGTAAAAGAAAACTGGATCATCAATAGAAAAAATAAAGACTCAAGCGGCCGTGTGTGTAAGATGATGATCGCCTACATGTGGATAGCTGGGATTACCCCTGTGATGCCAGCCAAGGCATCAACTACTAGTACTGTTAAACATATCTATATGATGGTCCAAAAAAGTGCACTATCCTGAGCTTAAAATAGATGCAGGTTGCATTTACCTTTACCTCGAAGAAAAAAGACATTGATATCTGAAAACATTTTGATCCATAAACTATCAATAGTAATTTCATTGTTTGTATTTTTGCACAGAATATTGCTAACGGTAAAAAGCTGTGGTGCTTGATGCCTTTTTATGTTGCTCTTTTCAAAAAGGAAATATGAAAAAAGAACAATGTAAAACACATAAAAAATCTTTATTAGAGATTCTTCAGCTGCATTCAAAAGAGAATCAAGCGTGTTCATGGACTATCACTAGTACAGATCAATTATGGTCATCTGAATTGTCTACACAACTCTAGTGTACTGTTAATCAATTCCCATATAGGTTGATGAATCTGATCCCTTTAGAGGGTTTATATGACCAGGTCCTAGTGCAAGTACACTGCATGCAAAGGGATCAAAGATCAACATTACTCTTGGATAACAACAAATGGATGAACATATGGCTTAAAGCATAATTTGATCCTGAAAATATAAATGTGATTGTAAAATACTAACAGGTAGCTTTTGAGTAGACCAATAAAAGAAGTAGACAATGGAATTTTATGAATACAATCACGAAATGGAAGAACTGGAAGAATAATGGAATCTGCTTAGAGTTGGCTCTGATCTCAAAACAGTGACATATGTCTCACTTTCTGAAGCTTAAATATCAAATCATCATTATGGTCAATATAAGCATCTCTGTGCCAAAAAGTAATCTACATCATACAAACTACTTCAAGTCAAGCTGAATACTTCTGTACACCAAAAGTTGGTCAATAAATATTATGTGCCTGCAATCTGACTTTGTTGTATTCAAATCTATGTTGCTGATAATAAAGAAAAAGGTTTCCAACTAAAAATATAAAATAAAACAAATGAGATCAAGCTTTCAATTAGAACGTCTTTTCCCTTTAATGAAACGAACCAACATTAAACTTGATCATGAATAAAGCGAACACCAAATGCATGTACTGTTGTGTTTACAAGTAAAGTATCCTTGACAGTATTAACTATAAGGGGTCGACAAAGTAAAGGCTACACTTGATCAACCAAACGACAACATTTGTTATTACAGTAGTGAACTGTTCCGCCATCACATTGTTCCTCCTTACTATTTTGTTCCATATACGGCTTATTTTTTATCCTTTTGATATTTATGTACTCATATTCTTTTTCATGGTTATAAAACCCTCTCTTCTCACCACCCAATCAATCACATATTTGACAATACCTCGCATTCATGATACACTAGTATCCATAGCAATAAAGAGACTATATAAAGTATATCGCGTACCTTAGCAATCCATCCTGTTTCGAGCGCCATTTGAAATAGTTTATGCAGATTTGGAAGGTCCATTGCTTTACTACAAAAATGAACGTATAATCATTAAATCTATCACAACCATAATCGTCGTTAATGTTAATCTGCATTTCACAAGCAGAAGAGAAAAGGAAAAGGATATAACAGCAGGGAATAGAGGATAAGCATTTTGCCTTTTACCCTTTTTTCATGTGCACTAAAAATAAAAATAAAAACATTACACACTCTTACGTTTTCCTAAGCCAACAATTCAATAATCTATGTTTCATGCTTGATAAACAGGTTTTGATACATGGAAGTTAAGACAATTTGATTTTGGCTCCTTTTAGCACAAAGTCATAGCGGCTAACCAAATAGATCAATCATGATTTGGCTTCGTTTGATTGACGAATAACAACTGTAATGGAATCAACTGCGAGTGTTCCACAGAATCGACAATCTAGTTCTCTTTGAGAAAAGCCTTATTTTTTGTTTACTATCAGCTGCCGTCCCCTCTCAACCTTTTTCTTTGTACA
>JAMYHX010000547.1:0-26908 GCA_025529335.1 Rhizopus sp. PT2906
ATTTGGCTAAAAACTTTTACTTTTCATACACATATGACCTTACCAATTCACTTCAAAACAACTTGACCCAGCCGCCGCTGGATGTCAGCGGGACAAAAAAGTCTCAAGGATTGCAGCTCAACGATATGTTTGTCTGGAATCATTATCTATTGAGTTCTGGATTTAAAAACCTAAATAGTAAGTCAGGTTGGATTCTACCATTGATCTATGGTTTTGTGGATCAAGCAAGTAAGTTTAAAATGTGTATGTATGCAGATTCTCTCATGTATTATAGAAATATCTGTATTTGGGAGAAATATACTGGTCACGTTGATCGCTAGACGATCAAGATACTTTGCTGGTGCCAGGTTTTTGAAGCGAGGTGTGAATGATAAGGTACATGTATATACACTTTTTTCGATTGTTTTTATATTGACTAAAGATGATAGGGCTTTGTAGCAAATGATGTAGAGACAGAACAGATAGTAACAGATATGGTAACCACATCATTTCATTCAACGGATTGTCTATTTGGAAATACTCGCTATACGTCTTATGTTCAACACAGAGGCTCTATTCCCTTGATTTGGTCGCAAGACACAACAAATATGTCACCCAAGCCTCCTATTGAACGTAAGTGATATGGATTTATACATGTATATAATGATCATTTATTCCCATTTATATTACTACAGTGAACGTAGTTGATCCTTTCTTTTCTGCTGCAGCTCTGCATTTTGAAAATTTATTTCAAAGATATGGTGCGCCATGTATAGTGCTGAATCTAATCAAAGTAAATTAGACACGTAGACTTTAGCTATCAAGACTAATCTCTATATATTTGTGGTAATTTAGCAAAAGGAAAAGACAAAAAGAGAATCTATTCTTGGAAAAGAGTTTGCAGAAGCGATAGCATATCTTAATCAATTTTTGCCAAAAGATAAACAAATAAGATACATAGCCTGGGACATGTCTAGAGCGTCAAAAAGGTAAAAATAACGTTGATATAAAAAACAAGGAGGAATATTCAACTGTGTCATAATAGTCATGATCAAGATGTCATTGGCTATTTGGAGAAAATAGCTGAAGAAGTCATACAATCGACTAGCTTTTTTAGAAGCGGCATCAATACAGATTACAAGGAGTAATTTTTACATTTACTTATCTGATATCTCCCTTTGATTACTAACTACGCTTAGAAAAAAAATATATAGACAAAATGGAGTACTGCGAACAAACTGTATCGATTGCTTGGACAGAACAAATGCAGCACAGTTTTTAATGGGAAAATGTGCTCTTGGATACCAACTATATGCATTAGGCGTCATTGCGTCTCCAAAGGTCGATTTTGATTCAGATGCAGTCAATATCTTTACAGAAATGTATCATGACCATGGTGATACCATCGCTCTTCAGTATGGTGGATCTCATCTTGTCAATACGATGGAGACATATAGAAAAATCAACCAATGGACAAGCCACCCCAGAGACATGATTGAGTCCATTAGACGATATTATGCCAACGCATTTTCAGGCAAGATTTTCACATGGCAGAAAAGAAACTTGATATCTAACCCCTTTCTTTCTTAGACGCTGACAAACAGGATGCAATCAACCTATTTCTTGGTAATTTTGTAACCAAAGATGGGCAACCTATGCTTTGGGAGTTGAGTTCAGATTATCATTTACATAATCAGCATCCACTCAAAAAGGCCTCAAGGCGAGAGTAAGATTGCATCATTTTATAAAAAGATATACTAAAGACTCTCTTAAAAAGTTATCGTAATTGGTATAACAAGAAAGTTCTAGAGACAAAACACTATGATCAAGACCCAGAGTTGTTTAGAATACCTATTGAATTCCGTGTACCAGCGACTGATCCAGACGAAAGCGATCTTTACCAAGGATATTGGGTTGAGTATTATAATCATAAGGAATACACTAGCTTAGAAAAGCTGTTTACATACAACATGAATGGCACATTAAAGTATCGACCACTCAAACTTATCGCAAACTCAAATGAGTCAAGAGAGTATGTGCTTTATTTATTTTTATCTTGACTAATAGCTGAACACTATGTATAGACTGACCAAAGCCGAAGCATCAGAAATGAGTCCATTCACGGTTAGGTCCATGAGCAAGAGTACATCTACTGCCAACAATAAAGTATTAAAAGAACAAAAGGCAGAAGTGGACGAAGAGAAAAAGAATGAGAAAGATAAGCAACCTGCTTGGACTATTGAAGGCATGGTTCAGCGTAGTCTCGAACCCAGCATTACTCACAGCGAACTAAAGGAATATAAAAGGTAATCAATTTAATCTCTTTTATCTCTTTCTTTCTTTAGTTGGATTATAACCAAAACCTTTTTAGATACGCTCAACAATTTAAAAACACTGAAAAATTAACAGCAAACTACGGTAATCAAGTCAGTGGTTCCAACTTTGAGCATTTTCCAGAATTCCAGCAATATCAAAACTATGTTCAAAAGAATCTATTGAGTGAACACCGAACGATGTTAAAGGCATCCAGTATAGATGAACAAGTCTATAATACATATGTAGATATACCCAGACGAACAGCCTCTATTCAAGTGAGCAGAGAATGGAGTAGTAATGCTAGAAAAAGATATGAGGGATATGCTATCTATTTGCGGAGTGGAAGATATCCTTCTCAAAATCAGATATACCAACGAAGACAAAGCAGTAGTGGCATATTGCAGCTTGATGATAAATTTAAACCTCAGTAGCGTCCTTATCTGAGTTGCGGATCTCCCTTCCTTCCTCTCTTCCTCTCTTCCTCTCTGTCTATCTTTAAACAAAAAGTCCCCCTTTTTATAAAAATAAAAACATGGTCTTTGAGCAACTTGAGTTGTAAGATATATTATCAAATAACTGTAGATTCAACATCAATGCTAAAAAGAAAATGATATAGACGAATAACAGACGACGTTTATCATCTTACACCTTTATATGAACCTGCCAAAACCACTACTACTTCTTCTTCCTTAGACTCAACAGACACTTTAACCGTCTACAGAGATTCAGGACAGTTGCAGCTGAATGGTGACTAAATCTTTGCCTTTTTTTTTTTTTATTTATAACTCATTGATAAATATATATATACATAAATAGCACCTCCTATTCGAAATGCCAGCATTCAAAAACAATTTATCGTCTATGGAATCCTTGGTTTCATTGAGTTGCTTGCTGGTAATATTTGGGACGATAAAAATGATGCATACATGACGTCTTATAATTTATAGGTGAATACATGATCGTCATTACCGGTTGTCAAAAGATAGGCACACTTTTACTAAATAATGAAATTTTTCAAGCGACCAGTTTTCAAATTCTACCAATCTCGCGCAATACGAGCATCTTGTCAGATAAACAACTAGAGGATGAGCAAAGATATATTCATTTATTGGAGAGCCACTTGAAGGACAATGCATTCTATTTTTCTTACAAGTATAATATCACCCTCTCTATTCAAAAGCAAGTGGAGCTTGTAGCGAATGGCTGTAACAATTGGAGAAAGGTAAAATATAGAACAAAAAGGAATAAAAGCTTATTCTATATACGTAGGCGGACATACGGTTCTTTTGGAATAGACACTTGTGCAGTAAATTGATCAATGCTAGTCAAAAAATGAAGGCTGGACTGGATGTAAGTTGATTGCCCCATAAAATTCATATAACTCATATCATTCAGTTTGACTCTTTTATCTTGCCAGTGATACAAGGATGTAAAGTTAAAAGCGTATAGTTAATATCTTGTTGTACTCATCCTTTCTCTTCCTAGTCATTTCTATAAATCCTTCAGTCATTAACAGTAGATCAGTGACCTTTGCTCTGATTAGCAGGCGAAGCCAAGAACGTGCTGGAACACGTTATTTTTCAAGAGGACTTGATCAGGAAGGCCATGCGTCTAACTTTGTAGAGACAGAGCAGCTTTTACTATGTGACTCACCTGGATCATTGGTACAAACTAATTCCATTTGTTTATCGCATATACAAACTCGAGGTTCAGTACCAGCTGTCTGGCGCCAGGTGCCCAACACGCGATATACACCTCAACTTTGGGTACAATCGAATCTTGCTGATGAGAAAGTGCTTGACGCATCCAGGACCCACTTTGAACAGCAAGTCAAGTATTATGGCCCACAGATTTTGATCAACTTGGTAAACAGAAAGGGCTATGAAGTCCCTGTGGGAGAAGTGTTTGCTAGGATCATTGAGGAGCTGAATGACCCGAATCTGAAATACATACACTTTGATTTTCATTATGAATGTAGAAAGATGCGTTGGCATCGAGTACAACTGTTGATTGATGAGCTAGAACAGGATTTAAGCCAACAGGGGTAAGAAAGCAGTGATGTGTATATACACGAGGTAGGAACTTATGGTGTATGTTAGGTTTTGCTTATGTGACATGGCATATCCATCAGGACCAGTGCTAAGACAGAAACAAACATCAGTGATAAGAACAAACTGCATGGATTGTCTTGATAGAACAAATGTTGTTCAAAGCACCATTGGGAGATGGGTATTGAATAAGCAGTTGAGAGAAGTAAAGATATTGCAGTCAACCGAAGTGATTGAAAATGACGAACAGTTTATGACTATCTTCAAGAATGGTAAGTTGAGAATGTTTGTTCTTTATACGATTTTAAAACCTGTTTGATATCCAAAAGTATGGGCAGATAATGCAGACGCACTTAGCTTATCTTACTCGGGGTCAGGCGCCCTAAAGACAGATTTTACTAGGTATGGAGATATCAGTAACCAAGTTTAGTGGGATTCTTATTCTTTATTCTTTTAGAACTGGAAAAAGAACATACATCGGAGCGATGAACGATCTTTTTAATTCAATCATTCGTTATGTGAAGAATAATTATATGGATGGATCAAGACAAGACGGTATAGACTTGATACTTGGCAAATACAAGGTCATTCCTGCTCTCTCCAGTCGTGATCAGTTCATAAGCCCTTTTCAAGCGCAGACTCTGCCTCTCTATGTGAAGTTTATACCTATTTATCTGCTTCTATCACTGATCCTGTTCAATCTTGTACTATTTTCACCCAATGCCTTTGGCATAAATTCTTCTCTTGCACACGTTACTTTACTATCATTTTTATTTGCCGCCATTTTGGCTGCATGGTCATATATTCTGCAAAATGGTACAGAGTTTGTAGATTGGCCAAAACTTATACCTTTATCGCTTCCAAGAGTAGAGGACAGACCGTTGGAAGTAACTAACACGCAGGATTATGTCTTTACTAAATATGCGCCAAGACGAAGTAGCACAGTAGTACTCAATGAAATAGAACAAGGTTATGAACTGCCAATACTTAAAAAGACGACATAAGCAATAAATAACGCGTCGGCTCTTTTTTTTTTTCTGAATATGTTGATTGATCTTTTAAGTGTAGTCTCGTCAAACGATGATGCAGATAACGAAACAATTGTTATATTATATCTGTCAAACTCGACTGCTTCACAAGTAAAAGGAAAGTAGTCAGCTACTTTTATCTTTTGCGCAAACACTTTATTTCTCACACACAGTGTTAGTTTGTCCATTGCTAGCAGAAAGTACACCATTCACAAACTTCACAATTTGCGAGTCGCTATCCTCTACTTCTCCTCTACTTTTGTCAGCTGTTACAAAGCACCTCATAAGGACTAACAACCTGACTATTCTGTACTACCGCATCCCAGAAATGGAGAACATCAAGATGAATCAAGTCAGCCGCAAGAAGATTTTTTTCTATACAAATGGACACTCCCAAGAAGATGGATCAAGCCAAAATAACACGTTTGGGAGAGTCGAAAGATGCGACATAAGATATTTTTTGCTTTAAAAGGTTCTTTCAACAAAGACAGGTCCTACCCATAAATAATGAAAAAATAGAACAACTATTTCCAATTATAGAAATATCATTATGCAGTCTCTTCTTTTTTACGCTAAAGATTCTTGGAATGAAAATACTCTACCCAGGCATTTCCCGCCATCCCTCAAAAAACCAATGGTTCTTGGTGACAAATAACTCTACCTATGTTATTGGTATTGTTGAAAATGTATTACTCAACTTACATTGGGGACCACGACTGGTTACTATGCAGGATGTTGAATTGCCAGCAGAATTAGAAAAGGAACGAAGTTCACAAGATCCTGCTATTACATCAGCCCGTGAGGAATGTCCTTTCTTTGGTGGCCTACGATACGGGCCTGACTTACTGAGAGCTATTTTTGCAAATGGCACCAAGGAACTCGATCTTATATATCATAGCAGCACCTTGGATCAACACACACTCAAAATCACTCTAGTAGATCGTGTTTATGACTACTTAAAGATTGGATTAGAATATATACTTGACATTGAAAACGATATGATTATTCGTGGAGCTATTTTGTCTGGCACCGATGACCCTGAAAAATGTTTTTATTTTACTAAGTCGCAAACAGCAGCTTGGCATCTGGGTCCTCCTGCTCATGGAACGCATCGAGAGTTGGTGACATTGGCAGGCGCTTGGTCGAGTGAGATGCAGGTTCAGATACACTCGATGAATCCAGGAACGTCACACGTTCTCAGCTCTGTCCGAGGCATACCTTCTGCACAAGCATATCCTTATTTTGCGATCAAGGATCAAGCCAAGGATGGTGAACATACAGACTGTGAGGTTTATTTTGGAACGCTTGGATGGAGCGGAAACTGGTCTATAGAAATATCTACGGATATAGAGAGCAAAACGAGGATTATAGGCGGCTGGCATGACAGAGAGCCCAAGATTAAAGCCAATAGAGAACTGGCTCTCCCTCTCTTTGTTGCCGGTTTCGCGCCGGATGGTCTCTCTGGAGCACGCAAAAGGCTTACTCGCCATATACGCAGAGAAAGAGAACAACATTTGAATGAAGAGAATATTCTCTCGCCTGTCTTGTACAATGGTTGGGAAGCCTGTGGGTTTGGTGTCAACATTAAAAATCAGATGGACATGGCATCTAAAGCAGCCAAGTTGGGCGCTGAACTCTTTGTTTTGGATGATGGCTGGTTCAAGGGAAGACACTTGGACGATGCTGGCCTAGGAGATTGGTATGTGGATCAAACCAAGTTCCCAGAAGGTCTCAAACCTCTGTCAGACCATGTACACAAGCTGGGTATGAAGTTCGGTTTATGGTTTGAGCCCGAGATGGTCAATCCTGATTCTGACCTGTACCGTCAACATCCTGAGTGGGTCTACCATTACACAGATCGACCACGCCATTTGGAAAGAAACCAGCTTGTGTTAAACATCACTCGAAAAGATGTGCGGGAATATATTCTAAGGCGTATGTGTGATATCATAAAAAGAGCTAATGTAGACTTTATCAAGTGGGACATGAATCGGCCAATCTCTGAGGCAAACGGAGATGGAGTCGTATCATGGATTATGCATCCCAGAATTGTACATGCTATGATGGAAAAACTGAAACAAGAGTTTAAACACTTGCGGATCGAGACATGTGCCTCTGGAGGAGGGCGCGCAGACTTGTCTATGCTCAAAAAAACCGACTTGTGCTGGCCAAGCGACAACACTAGACCAGATGCACGGCTCAAGATACAGTATGGTGCTTCATTTGTCATGCCTCCAAATATGATGAGCTGTTGGGTAACTGATATGCCAAACGACGACGTGTATTGTATTTTCCCCATCTCCTACCGCTTCCATGTGTCCTTTATGGGGGCTTTAGGTATTGGCTCCGACTTGACAAAACTAACTGAGGCTGAACTTGAACTCTATCGAGGCTGGATTGAGCTGTACAAGACAATAAGGCCCATTCAACAAAAGGGAGACTTGGAATTTCTGGTCCCTCCAGATTCAAACAGAACTCACACTGTCATCACTCAAACAACAGTTGGAGAAGGAAATGCCTCCGTTGTCTTGGCATTCAGAGAGTCTAGTCCGTTCTGGTTATCACTTGGCCCTATTCGGTTAAGAAACTTGAAGAAATTGTGTATCTATCACGTTCAGATCTGGGAAGACAACCCTTTTGTTCCTGTTTTCACGGGTGATATGACAGGGAGCTCTCTTATGGCTAAGGGGCTCCCGTTACCTTATTTAACTTCAAAGGCGTACAGTAGCGTGGTCATACTGCTACAGATAAAGATTCAATAAACTCTCCCTCTTTATTAATTATGCCTTAGTCATACAATAGTAGAAACACTTTATTTTTAACAAATATTATCTTGCTCTGGATGAAAAATAAGCTTGCTGAGAATGATGTGATTCTAATGGCATACTATCTATTGTTTTGAAAGATATAAAGTTGCGTATATTAGGACCGGAAATAGATTCTGCGTGGACTGTCTGTTTTGGCGGAGACTTTTTATGTTGGTTGTGGCTGTGGTGATGGTTATAGTAGCATGTGCTGTCAGATAGCTTTGGAGAGAGATTATATTTTGGCAATTGAAACCATGATGAGGTAGATTGCGGCGTAAGTTGAGGGGCATACACGTTATCTTCTTTATGAGGAGAATATGTCATGGATTGCGTATTGTTCTTATTGGTATTAGTCGTTGTTATAGTATTAGTATGGGTATTATTAGAAGGACTAGTAGTACTTGTTGTTGTAGTTGTAGTATTAGTAGTAGCTGCAAATTGTGCACCTTCCGTAAAATTAAGTTCATGTGTTGGATGATAAATGGATGAACATTGAAAGGACGAAAGGGTGGGTGATACTATAGTTGCGGATGCTGCTGTTGTCATATGTGGGCTATAGAGAAAATAAGTGTCAGGCATTATGGAGAATGTATTATATTACTTGCCTAGAATCTTTATAATTGAAAAATGGAGTTGCATGAGATTTTGAGCTTGTTCTACTTGGGGTAGATGCATCTAAATGTGGCATAGAATAGAAAAAAAGAAGAAGAGGGAGAAAGAGGGGAGGAGGGAAGGAGGAAAAGGAAAAGAAGAGTTAGATGACAGATTATATGATAAGCACAAGACGGAAATGTACCTTTATTAGTATTATCATAATATGACCGATGTATTTTTCTAGATGAAGGGTCTAGGTCTCCTGAAGACACACGTCTTCGCGAATAATCTGAGAATGGTAAAATTAAAAAAAGTTAATAATTTTGTTCTATTTTACTCCTTATATACCATACATCCTGAATAGGCGTCCATGTAAGGATATGAGCTTTCCATGTAGAAAGCAGATGATCTTCTTCGGGATGCTGCCGAGGAATCATTAGAGGAGATAGAAAGCCGCTTGTTAAAAGGTTCTGGATACTCCAAGGACAAGGGAATCCGAAAATTCTGTTGCATAAACAAATCAGGAGAAATCTGGACTGAAGCGATTTCGGGGATAGAAGAAGGTGTCGCTAATTTACCGTTGAGTACATCTTCTTTTGTGTAATAACTAATCAAGTGCTGAGAAGAACCGTTCACTTGTATGCTGAGAGTCTTTTTTATCAGTCCACCCTTCTTGAACTTATAAGTATCTGTTAATGAACCCACCAGGGCTCGTTCTCGGTCGCTTGTCTTGTATTCATCTGAATAGAGACGGTTGTTGGACATGGACGACAAGTTTGAGGTTTTTTCGTCTAATAATTCGCGGCCATCAAGTTCTCGATAGATTAAAAAGTTTCCTAAAATACGTGATGGACTCCAGACAAGGCCATCAGTCCATCGCTTGATGCCTGTGTTTAAAAGTTTAATATCTATATTTCCTTGGCACTATCGTCATTTTCAATGTACCTGACTCTTTTTCATCAAAGACAAAGACGGTCCCAGATTTTACTGCACCCCTTTCTCTTTCTTGTAGTCTTCGATTGATCTTGGGTAGAATGCCTTGTCGACAAGCTTCGAATATGAGTAAAGTGTCTGTCGTTGTTTCAATAAATCCATGAAATGTTTCTGTTATAGGCATAATTTATTATAGAAAAAAGAAAGAGCAATGTATACTATGTCTTGAACGAGTGTAACTTTTTTCTATGAGAGAAAAGTAACAATATGTATATAAAAAAAGAAAGACACTAGAGAAGTAAAGAGAAGATGATTATAGATATTTATATACATTTGCATTTCCGAGCGGAGATATGCAGGAGGAAGATATATTTGGTTCCTTAGAAACAGCTGCCATGGAAAAAAACGAACGATAAAGACATAATAGTAAAATTAAAAAATAAAATAGAAAAGGGATTTCTCGAAAGAATGGTATATCTGTGCGTGTGCGTCTAGGCGTGATGACTATACTCCCTAAAGCATAAAGTATGTCATAAAATCGCTTTAATTTTTTGACACAAACTGTTCTATTGCCCCTTATTTTATTTTTATTTACAAACTTATACACACGTATGCACAAAATTTGTTACTTCTTACTCCTTGTTCAACTATAAAACAAGCTTTGATCTATTCCCAGCATCAATGTTACAAGATCAGGGGGGAAAACATTTGAAAAAAATGTGCCATTGTTACCTTTTTGGGAATATACTACTGTTTTCTACCATATACTTAGAGAGTAGCTCCTTGTTGCATAAAAAAGAAAGAATATATGTGTTTGCGTGCTTCACATCAAAAAGAGGGGGGAACATCATTTATTTTAATTATTGACAGCTGCGGATAGCCCTTATTGACACATTCACGCACACATACATAAACACATTTATAGTAAAGAAAAAAGAGATCAACATTAAAGTAATGCTTAATTGTTTACATATTGTAATATAAAACTGCCTTATTTATTATCAAATATATATATAAAAAAAAAGGAGGAAAATGCTTCATTTAGCAAGCGCAGTAATCATAACCAGCATCTTGTTTATTCTCTTGTTCTATTCGAACACTTGAATTAGGTGCTGTATTCTTCTGCCATAGGCTAGGCGTTTCTATAATCTAATCCAAAAAAGTCACACTTTGCTCTTTCTGCATAATATTCTTCTGTTTTACCTTTTCTACTAATTCTTCAAATGCTTGTCTTACGCCAACCTTTGTCTTTGCACTACACTCAACAAAGAGTGTTTGTAACTTTCTTGCAAAGTTTAATCCTTCTTCATAAGATACAACTCTAGCAGATTCCTAATAAACAATAGAGTCAACACCTTTTAATCACATGTTCATGTGTACCTTATCCACTTTATTTCCAACAATCATCTTTACTACGTCAGGTGTTGAACAATACGTATTGACCTCATTCCACCAATTACTAAGCGCATCAAATGTCTCTCGGTTGCTAACATCATATACTTGTAATATATATTCTCATTAGTATACACACATATATATATTATATGAAATCAAATACCTAGTATAACACCTTGAGCTCCACGATAATAAGATGACGTTAAGGTTCTAAACCTTTCTTGTCCAGCAGTATCCTATTGAATCACCTCCTTTATTAGCTATATCATGATATATAAGTAGTAGCTTCTTTAATACCCAAATAGTCAGTTTGTATGTTTTACCATTGACTTCCATCATGCTCACTTTAAAATCAACACCTAAAATCGACATTCAAGGAGGGTTCAGTAATGAGTATATTTTTTTATGCATAAATAATAAATAAAAGCTATACCAATAGTTGCAGATACTTCTTCTTGTGGCAAGAAAGTATCGTCTGTGAACCGTAATAGTAGTGAACTCTTTCCAACGTTGGAATTACCAATGAGTAACAGCTTTAAAGTAGGAACTTGTTGTTGAGACATTGCTTTATAATAATAATAATAATAGTGTAGACAAATACAAAATTATTGTAATTCGCCTTTTCTTCTTCACTCCTTCACGTGATGGACACACTTAAATCACCATCGAAATGATGACATAAGAATCCATTGGACCAATCAAAGTGGGTGTAAGGTGGTTTGATCACCACCAGAGGTTGATTCTCTTTTTAGAGAGGGATGTCTTGATAAAACACTATAGTTTGGCTCTACATAAGACACCAGGATGGAGCGTATATTCAAAGCAGTATTTATATTTCTTTGTCATACCTATTATTACTCATTAAAACTAATACTCTTATCTTTTGCATTGCACTTACGATATCACAATCATTTGCAGCTGGACATAATTGGCAATGCTTCAACTGATAAATGACCGGAGGATAGCCTTCAGATAAAGTTCAATAATAGCCCTAGTATATGACTTCATGCGTAATTTTACTTATTGCTGGGTTCTCTTTGTGAGCACTCCGATGTGCGACCAACAATCCTCTTGCTATCGTCCAAACATCGTAGAGTAGCATTCTTCTCCTCTTTCAGACGAACTTTCTTTTTCTTTTTGAACATAAAAAAATTTAAGGTTATTTAATGTTACAATACAATGATCTGCTTACTTATGATTGCAAACAAGCCTTTGTCTTTCGTGTTTGTTCTCGAGACGTCGGTGGCATTTGGAACAGGTCACACTTGTCCTGAACTCATCAACAAGAATTATCAATGCCCTCTGGGCCAGTGCCCTTTGAACTTTCTGTATATAAAATGAACATTAGCCTATTCAATAAAGTAATAAAGTTGCTATACTAATCTACCTTCACAGGAATGGAAGTATGCCCTGCTTTTGTTCCAGTCAAGCTTGCATCGCCCATAAGCGATTACCGTTCGTTTTGCCTCTTTTGTAACTATTCCACTTGCCTTTTTGAATGTATTCTTTTCTTTGAACTTGTTCTGTGGGCAAGGGTATAAGGAGTACTAGCGGCAGTTTGACCCAATACAAGATCACACATATGATTGTCTGTGACTTGTCTGTTTTGAACAAGGTATGCTTTCGTCTCACGATGGCGATAACCTTTCATAAAATCAAAAATTCTACAAGATACAAAACGGTAAGTATGACAGTTCATTGATCTCTTCTGCTACAATCATTCTCTCTTGCCTCTCTAGTCTCTGAGCTCATACGTTCGATATTAGCGGCCATCCTTGGGGTATTGTGTATAAAACCGGTATGAACATCGTCAATCAAAATATATATTAATCGATCCAGCCTTCTGTCCCTCTTTCTTTGTAAATAATTTGTCTCCAATTGGTTTTGCCAACTCTCAATATTGTTATTCATTTCCACATTGGTGAGAATTTGTATTTGGTAGGCTTTGGCTCACTTAAAGAAGCGTTCGTGCTATAAGCAATAGTTTTGAAAATGAAGCATAAATGCTGGGTATATACTGAACTTTTGAATGAAATGGTCGATCTTTCTGGTATACAGCTCTGCTACTTTCCTACATCGTCGCCTTTACTTAGGTAATGACTAGCTGATATCTGATCTTCTCACTCCTTTACTGCAAAGCCAGTATAGTCGCTTGCTCCATGTGGGATGGCAATCATACAAGGTTTTCCAAAGATGTCCAGCTCGTGGTCTTCCTCTAGCTCATTCAACTCTTGATGTATAATTTTACACAATCATTTTTTTAATAAACCATTTGAAGGCTCTTGTACATATAATTCTCTTTATCTAATATAAGAATATCATTAGAATATCAAATTCTGTCGATATATATCTAATTCGTACTTGTTCTCCTTTAAATATATAAGTTAATCGTTTTTCTGACATACAACAATTACGTTGTTAAAAAAAGCTGTCCAAAGCATTCGACAAAGCAAAACTGTTGTCGTATCTTTCTTTTCTTTTTCATTCGTAATATCAACATGCTTCGAAAAGTGTTCATAGATACTACATCTTGCATATTTTACTAATAAGTTGTGTAGGTAAAAGAGCTTCATCATCTACAAACCCTCTTCCATTACCTAAAAACAAAAAACTATAAAGATATTGTTCTAAATCCTCAAGATAAGTATATTTCGAGAAGATGCAAACTATCTTCTTTATTAAAAAATGACTATAAAGAATATTGTGTAAGAATAAAACCTAAGTCATAAGCACCTTATTGTTATGGATAGTATTTAATAACTATATTTTTATGTAGCAAATACTTTGACAAGTATCAGACGAGTTCTCAATCTTGAGAGCAGATGCAATGAACTTTGGTCTTTTTATAGTGAGCAAATGGATTGAAAATGGATAGACAAGAAAACAGCATTGGAAAACAACAAATTTTTTCAATGCGGAATACAGGTAAATATACGCTAGTTTATATAATCTTCTGTTTAATGCAAAAAAAAAAAAAAAAAAAAAAAAAAAAAAAAAAAAAAAAAAAAACCTTTTACTGATGCTTCGTTAGGAGGCGCTCGGGGTTTAAGTGGGCGAGAAAGATAGAGTTGAAGAATAGAGAGGCAGCTGGTATACAGCAGGTATACAACGAGATTCCCGCAGTGGATTCTGTAAATAGCAGTGAACTATTGAAGTACTTGAGGATCATCGGTGGAAACCGAAAAAAGTAAGTAGTTGAGTGACTTTTGTATAAACAAATCATATACAAGTTGACAAGTATATAATCATAAAAAAAAGAGTACAATTGAAAAGTAAAATGGTTAATTTGAATATTTTATTAAAAGTTCTATGTACACGAAGCTCTTCTTTTTTAGAAGAAATAATGAGAAAAGAATGCGATACAAATGAATATAAAATATGACGTATATCTCTTTAAGCAGCAATCATACTTTGCTGTTGTTGTTCTCTCTTCTTTTTAGAGGCCATAAAGACAGCACGCATTTTGAAATAGTCTTTATGAAGACCACACTCAGTCTTTTGTTTATCAGACCAACGGCCAGAACGTTCGTCGCCATTGACAGGGGCCTTTGTGGAATGCCAATCACCAATAGATCTATAGCCTTGATCTACTAATGCATTATATGGAACTTCATTAGCACGAATATAAGACCAGACTTGTTGGAAATCCCAATAGGCAAGTGGATTAAGTTTGATCAGACCAGTAGAGTCAACCTCGAGAATAGGAATTGCTTCACGGTCACCTTTTTGACTACGACGACGACCAGTGATGACAGATTTGACATTGAGTTCCTCATAAGCTCGACGCGCTGGTTCTACTTTAACAAGATAATCATAAGCATCTTCATCTGTCTCCCAAAGCTTTTGGCCATATTCTCTTTCAAAATCAGTGGATGTGTTGCAATTCATTGGTTTGAATGTCTTTAAAGGGACCAAGTATGTTTCTTCACAACGCTTAGCAACATCCAATGTTTCTTTAAAATGATAAAGTGTGTCCAAGAAGATGAGAGGTACGATATGTGATTGATTACGATCGATGCTGATCTTGTTGATCATATCCAAGGTAGCAAGGCCAGTTAAACCAAATGCAGTTGTCTGATAGAGATTAGGTAAACAATCAATAGCCCACTCGAGTATTTCCTTTGGTTCGAGTGTAGAAAGATAATGGTTCAATTGTTCAAGTCTTTCAGGAGACAAATCATTGCCAGATTGAATCTTGGTTGTAAAAGTAGAAGAAGGCATTTGTTTTTAAAAAAGAGTAAAGAAAAAGAAAGATTTACCGCTTCTCTCTCTCTTTTTATATAAAAACAAAACTCTGCTCTTTGTCCTTTTGATCTCACTCTTTCTATGTGCTCTTAACCCACTTAAAGCCCATTTTAGGAAACTAAAACTTATACTGAGATGAACAATTTAGCCAATTATATTAGGCTGAAATGGCGAAATTAATGAGTTATCATCGTCAACTAGACGTTATCCTATCCATTTGTTTTGTATGTTGATTACTCAGCTCTCTGCTTTTTTACTTCCCTCCCCCCCCTCCCATTTCTTAATAATCCTTGAAATGCATTATGTCATCTGCCCTTCTTTTCTCTTTAGTGGGTCGTACAGATTCTATTCTACGCGGGCTTATCTTATCTTTTCATCCAATTGATAAACGCAATATTCGTAATATTTAATTATTGGGCTTACGTGTGAGGGTCATTTTGTTAAGAGTCAATATCTTTTATTAAGATGATGTCGAATGAGAAAGCATTGCTATTGGCTGATTATCAATAAATACATTTGAATGTCATGTTTATGAATGACTATTATTTCTTGGATAACCTTAGCAGATTTCCATTTAATTCTATGATGTTGGCCTTGATTAATAATTGCACAACATCTGACAAATGATGTCTCTTTTCAGTAATAGGGGGGAATTCCTATTGAATACATAAGAAATCAATCTCTATATGTCAGTCATTATTGAACTTACTTGCTTCAATGTATCAATTGGTATACACTCATTTGAGTTCATTGATATCAGTTCTAATACTCGAGCCGCTGTCTTGGCATATCCATAATGTAATAAAGCCTTACAGAGTTTATTTATCTGCTGGATATAAATTTCATTTTGTTCTACTCCTTTTGGTTCACTTCTTGATGGTTTTTCTGCTCCTAATGCTTCAAGATACACCTTACATTCTCTCTTGCAGTCCTCTATTGTTGATGATGTAGGTTTAATATGTTCTAGTTTATTCATAATACTCTGCACGTATTCTAATTGATGCTGATATTGTGAAATTGAACCCACATTTACAACATTTGATTGCTCGGTTAACCCTGCACTTCTTTCCTTTTCTTCATATGCTGTTTTCTTTGCATTCAAAGTATTCTCTAATCTTGTCAATTCATTCTCCAATTCAATCCTGTGTCTGTTCTCATGCATTTTGCTGCCCTTTGTTTGCTTTTCATCTATTTCTCGTTGAATTTCTTCAACCTCCATTTCCTCTCTAAAGCAGAGTTGATCTCTTTCTCTTATTGTCTCTGTCAACTTTTTGATCTCTCTCTCAAGCTCTTCAGACTGACTAGCTAATGATCCATGTGTACTAGATATCGTTTTCGGTTCTGTTGCTCTTTTTTCTTCCCTTTCTAACTCATTGTTCAGGTCTTCCAGTGTCGCTTTCTGTTTCTTTAACTGAAGTGATAAATCCTTCTCTTCATTCTCTTGCTTTAGTATATACAGACGTATCTCTGACAAACGCTTTTCCATTTCTGGTATAAGACTCGGTGTAATAAACTGTCGTGCATGCTCAACATCGCTCTCTAAAAGAAGCTCCGAGTGCTAGAAAGAGAGAAAAAGACTGTCAGTTACGGTCCAACTGCTATATGTATTCTTTTTACTCTTTTATATTTAATCAATTCGCATGGACCACTAAATGAATCGATGGTTGATCCAAGTGTTAAAATAGTGGATTGTAACTAAATCGTCAATGATTAGCAACATTACAGGATCCTTTGAGCATCGATCTTACAGTATTTAATGTTACATCTAAGCATTGAACTGATCCTTCAAGATTCTCTCTCATGTTGTAAGGCTTTTGCCAGACATGTTTATTTTCAGGTTCATTAGACATGAAAGATAACTGTCAAAAATAAAAAAAACCGAAATTACAGTGAAATATGAAGATTGTTGCAGGAAAGAGTGAGAGAAGAAGTAGGTGAGCTGTGTGACTTTATATTTTATTGTTAGTTAAATATACACTTTTTTCAAGCATTTGCATCTTTATTCAAATGTTTTAATCTTTATACTGCGTGAATAAATCTGCAGTTTCCCGTTTTCCTTCTTTAAAGCAAGTTGTCCAATTCATTTTACCACTGTTTTTATCCCTGTATTTCTCGACAGGAAACACTACATGCATCAGAAATTAGACTAATTCTACGGGCGCTACCTCTACCATTACCTAAGATGTCGCTCAACAAAACTATTCAATATATAGCGTTCAATTAAACATGACTTTATAAAGTCACCAACTTTGCTTATTTTTTTCAGGAGGAAGAGATAAAAAAGAAATGTTGTTATTTCTTTATTTATTCTAGTTTTATGTTGTCAGTTGACTGACAAAGAACCAAAATCATTCACATGTAATTCGTATTTTATATCAGAGCGAACTGAATAGCCTTAGGCTAGACAGAGACTTTGGTAGTATGAAGTTGTATAGTGACAACACAGGTAGTGCGTAGAAGAAGCGCCCGTAGTATTAGCTTATTTTCTGGTGCATGTAGTGTTCATCTTTCTCGACAAACTCAAGGTCCTCGCTTTTAGTTGCATTATTGACCATCTTAATTGGGGTGACATCTCTACTGTCTACTCTCTTCGAATTCTGACAAAGACGCTTCATTTTGTAGGAGAAATTGATGCCGTCCTCGGCGTATTCGGCCACGCGTTTCTTTGAGGCTGCCATATTATCATTTGCAGCCTTGACAATTTTGTTGAACTGTAACGCAATAGTATCACAAAAGTCCCTCCAAACCGAATTTTGTTCAAATGCAAAATCCGCACCTTTGGAAAAGGATATGTATGCTTCTCGATAGATCAGTTGTAAGGTGAGATTTAAATCACCCAAGGCCAGCAAATGTCGCTGTTGTTGACGTGTTTGACACAAATCATAATCTTACAGCAGAAGACAAGAATTGATTTTCAATCTCAGTCATTGCGTCATAAAATATTAAAGTATAGACTTGATTTAGAATAAAGATTGAATATCCGCTGTGTAAGAAAAATTGTTTGCTAGGGGCCTATATACTTTCTTTTTTTTTCCTCAGACTATTAAGTGAGTTTTTACATCAATTCTTCTATTTCTCATTTTCTCATTTTCTCATTTTCTGTAGTTGCAATAAATTATAAAAATGGGTGGAGGTGCTGCAAAGACTTATATGGGATGGTAAGATCAACAATTATATACACATTCCTGCAGTAAACTCAAAGGTTTTTTTTATTAGGTGGGGAAACATGGGTGGACCTACTCAAAGAGTAAATTAACAATCATATTCATCAATGCGACATTTCATGCTGACTTTATGATTCTTTAGGGTGTTGTTACTTACATCTTGTCCCCCTTTGAACAAAGACCTTTTGCTGGTGCTGCCCGTGCTGCCGTTTTCAACACTGCTCGTCGTGTCACTTCTCAAGTTCCTTATATTGGTGTCGCTTTTGGTCTTGGCTATTACATTTACACTTCTGCCAAGAAGAGACACGCCTATCTTCAATCCAAGGCTGGTCACGCTGCTGAAGGCTCTCACTAAATGTTAAATCAACACAATAAAAGACACAACTTTATCAGCATTGATGTTGTCTTTGTATAGAAAAGAGGACAAAAAATAAAAACATTATACTGCACACTTTATAGAAGATATATAAATGTAGAGATATGAAGGAGGATTACAAGTTGCGAGAAAGAGGAGAAAGAGTATATATATATATATATATATATATATACATGTGTGTGTGCGAGGGGGAGAGAGAGGCTATGTTTTATTAAATGTTCATATCATGAAAAACAATGTGTAAAATTGACTACGACTGATTACCGTCTTCCCTTTCTCTTCAAATATACAGCAAATAAGAACATGACAATGTTCAAAACAACAAAGAAACCAAGTATACTTAGGTTTCTCCACTTGTTGTCTGCGCTCCATTCCATGTTTGTTTCATAATACTCGGCTCCTGATGAGTAAGCACAGTAGCTGCAAAGTTCAGGTTGAGTAGCCTCTGGATTGACGATATAACCAGTCGCTAGGGATAAGAAGCCTTTAGTATATTCACCGCAAGTCTGATTTGGTGGAGGAAAAAACCTGAGAAGATCATCCTCGGCACATTCCACCTTGAGTTTTTCCAGTTCGTTCACGGCTAATCCTTCTACATAGTAATGAAAGGGGTTGACCCAGTACATCCAAGATTTCCAAACTTGAGGCATAGAGGGTGCGGTTTGCATCAGTCCACAAAAGGAGATAAGGATGGAGATGAGCACAGGATTGATCATGGCAGCTGTCATTGGCAGTTCGACAGTAGCAGCAATTGCAAAGCCAATAGTGATGGCCCAACAGACAAGGACAAGAAGGATAGCAAAAAAGTAGGCACAGCTTTCTGCTGTATTGGTCATACCTGCTGACCAGTAAAACCCACACATGTACGCAGTGACAAGGACAAGGACATAAGGGATCTCTACAAGAATGACCGAAATGCCAAATGGCAACCATCCATAGTATCCTGACGCATATTCACGACGGAAATAGAGACGCTCGCCCATAAACTTGAGTTGCGCTAGAATAATCAGCGTCAGGGCCATGATGAACGTGATAAAGAGAGCAAATGCCTTGTAAAATAAATCTGATATCGAGTTGCCAAGTTTCCAAAAAGTGAACCCACAAGCTAAAGAGGTGGCCATTAGGTTTATAAATCGACCGATATTATAGTCAGGCGAACGCCAATAGACGGTCGACATCCGTCCGAGGACAAGGCGAAGCTGTGTTATGAATGAAGTAGCATACTTTTGCGTCTTGCGAGTTGGACACTTGTTAGCACAAGCATGAACCTCATCGAGTTCAGTGGTCAATGCCTTGGCCTCATCCGATCTTTGCCAGATGTCTGCCCAATCCTGCCCTGCTGTCTTTACAGATGTGCCAGCACCCACCACGTCGAGAATGTATTCTGCAGGATTTGTGTCAGGTAAGCATTTAGGTGCTCCATGTCGCTCAAAGTAATCAATCATTGTCCGTGCGTCTTGTCCGATTTCGCCAAAGTAAGCGGTACGACCTCCGCGTACGAGCAACAGCATGCGGTCAAACTGCTCAAACAGCATTAAAGAAGGCTGATGTATTGAACAGAGAACTGGCCAACCAGCATCTGCTAGTTTCCGGATGAATCGAATTATGTTGTACGAGCTCTGAGCATCAAGACCAGAGGTAGGTTCATCCAAAAAGAGCAATTGAGGTTTGCTCACAAGCTCTACGCCAATTGACAATCGCTTCCGTTCTTCAAGAGATATACCATATCCTGTCTCTACTTCCCCAATTTGGGCATCGGCTATATCTTCCAATTCCAGGAGTTCAATGATCTGCTCTACATAGTCGTATTTTTCTTCTTTTGAAACATTAGCAGGTTGACGCAGGCAAGCAGAGAACCGAAGCGCTTCACGAACGGTCGCCTTGGGCTGATGCATATCAATTTGCTCGCAATACCCAGTGATTCGTTCAAAGTCGTCCAGCAGAATATCACCGTTAAGATAAACACGGCCCTTAACTTCACCAGTCGTCTTTCGACGGGCAAGAACATCCAACAAGACCGTTTTTCCAGCGCCTGATGATCCCATAATTGCTGTCAACTGTCCTGGCTTGACAATACCGCAAACATCACTTAGCAATTGAAGAGAGGATTCGCCTAATTGCAATGTATAATTGACATTCTGCCAAGAAAATATTGTATCGGTAGATGCCTGTTTTATGCTATCTGCTGCACTATTACCGCACCGACAGGCAAATCTGCAGATACACTTTGTTTTCCTATTTCTTCCAGGAGCCGTTCCAGGAAGATACAACTTGGTCAAATAACCTGATCGATTCTTTCCTCCCAGTTCCATCGTTATAATAATGTTCAAAGTGTAAAATAAAAAGATTCCAATGATAATGACAAAAGTAGGAAACCACTTGTCGCTCGCCTTGTAGTCAAACGCTTCCAGTAGGTAATCATCACCGCGGACGTAAGGTATCCCCGGTTTAGCGCCCTTCATTGCGCAAACTTTATATCTCCAGTCATCATAGCCTGGCCCATAAGGTACGGATTCTCTGGCTCCTTCACAAGAAAAGATTTGACCGCTCATTTCATTAGATATGAGCATCTTGTAAGTGTAGCTAAGTGGATCTTGATAATACACCCAAGTAAACCATGGGCGCATCTTATTGTACGCAAGCGTATATCCGGTGTATGCGCAGTTTCCAATCAAATTGAAGCTAGAGAGTTGTGACGCTACAAAGAAGCTGGATGTGATTGTGCTAGAAAACCGGAAAAATCCATTCATGCTCATGTTGAGCACAAAGAGACCAACAAAGAATGTCGATATTTGACTGAAGGATAAGCTGAGACCGATAGTAAAGTATGTACAGCATTCGAACAAGAAAACTAGAACGTCCAGGTTAGGAAAGACAGTTTAACAAGCGTATGCTAGTCTTACCTTGAAAAATTACATACGGAATATCCGTAATGACTTGGGCAATATAAAATGCAGATGGACTATAAAGTGCGTACTGTCTGTGCTTTTCTAGAACAGGCCGGCCGACCATAAAGTTCAACAACTCTGTCTGAGAGATAAACGTGTTACATAAAATACAAGAAAAGAGTGCGCCTCCACGAGAAAATGCTCCATGAGGTGTCAAGGGTAGCTTGAAGAAGCAGCCCGCATTAACAATGGCCTGTAAAATGATCATACCATACCGGAAAAAAAGAGTTTTTTTATCACTGGCAAGTAGATAATGATGCCGGATGGTCAAAGCCTTTACTTGTTGAAAGAATGAAGCAATATAAGGAAACCTTTTGGGTGCATATTTCTGGTGTTCTTCTCTTACTGTATGTTCAAATACAGAGGCTTTATTCTCTTTTTGGATCGTTTCCTTGTAGTCATTCAAGTCATCCATCATGAGTTGATATATTGCTGACCTGTAGTAGTATTCTTGGAATTCAGATGGATGCCTAGGCACAATTGATTCAAAACCAGGTCTGACTTCCCTTTCAGCAATGTTGCAAAGACCTGTCATGAATTCTGATATCGATTTACGTGGAGGGCAATAAAAGCCAAGAGATTCAAAGTATGATTTGGCTGCGTTGACTGGTCCGTAATAGATACAGTATCCTTTATCCAAAACCAGAACTTTGTCAAACAAATTATAAATGTTATTTGAAGCTTGATAAAGAGTTGCAATAGTAGTAATACTGAATATGTCTGTCATTAACCGAAGCGAGCGAACATAATCTAAGGCAGAGGCAGCATCAAGTCCACGCGTAGAACAATCCCAGCAGTTGATGGTGCAATGTGTCGTCATTTGCTCGGCAATCGAAAGACGTTTACGTTCTCCGCCGGAAAGACCACCTAAAGACGCGTTTCCAACCATAGTATCTAACTGCCTGGTTAAACCCAACATGTTGCCAAGCAAATAGAGAATACGATTAACAAAATCAGATTTCGTTTGTTCCCGAGCACGTTGACCTGGTGTTTTTGTTTTTAAAGCAAATTCAAGTGTTTGCTTGGTTGTCAACATTGAATAGTGTTGATCCTCTTCTCCATTATAGCAGACCTGTCCTCTATATCGTTTCAGGAATGTTTTGCTATCAATTCCACCGTAACTGATATCACCTTCAATCCGGGTATACTGTTTACGCAAATTAGCAATGACCTTTAGAAATGTACTGCAGCCAGACCCAGGTCGCCCTAGGACAAGCAACATCTCTCCGTCTCGACAGCATCCAGTCAAACGATCCAAGATTACCGTGGCTGATTTATTTCTTTTAAATATTCTCCAAATTTTGAATAATGACGTGATACTGTTCAAAATGGTTGGAATCGTAAATAATTTAGCATTCTTTCCCTATATTAAGCCCTTCAAATCAGTAATTACTTTGTCCTATTTTATCTCCCTCTATGACATGCACACACACATGATAGGGGAATAGATGTACCTCAACGTGAAGGTCTTGCCATAAAACTCCCAAACGCTTGGTCTTTTTACTGTTTTCTCCCAATTCCCGACAGATGCCGTGTAAAAATTCATCTAGGTTGAAGTCATTCACACCAACTTGACCCTTCTCCGCTTCTGATACCGATACCTTCTGTATTGCCGCTTTTAATTCGAGAGATAATTTATTATATCGAGATTTGGCCACTACACAAGGAGGTGTTTCATTTAGCTCTACAAAAAGAGGTTCACTCGTTTACATGCTCCTCATGTTTCAAACCTTCAAAGTTGATCCGATCAAAGTTTGGTTCGCCAAGTGCATCTTTTTTGTCAAAGGATTGATCAATGGTTATACTAACAGACGACGTGCAGCTGTTGCTACTTTTATTCTCATGTAAGAGCCTTTCCATGTCGAAACTATTCTCTTGTCCTAAAGAAAAAAGGATTGTAAAACAAAGAGAGAGGGAGAGAAAAGACGAATATATATTTCATTTATAGGAAAACTTTAAATTCCCCACTCGGCAGAATTGGTCTGATAGACCACGCGTGAAAGAAGACAATACATTACGGGGATGGCTAATAAAAACAAAGAAAGGATAGTAGTCCATGCATTCTATCAGAATTTAGCAATTCTGCCGAAATCATCTCTTCTTTTTACAAGTCTTTAGCCCAGCATTTGTCTTGAAACATTTTATTCTTCAAATATCATGCAAAGATAATATTACTATTATGTACTATTGAATGAACAATTCGTGAGAGGGACATAATCTCTATAGAATGGTGTCAATATGTCATATTAAAAAGCAGTTAATTACCATTGTAGTTTTCTATTACACACAAATATATCTATCACAGTTAAGCATGATATGCTATGGATTGTTTGTAGCATAGCATTCTATGTGCTATTTTTATCGCAACCAATTTGCTGGTAAATGGCAGGTTTACATGACACGGCTAGTCACAGAGAAACAGAATTTACTAATTAAACTATGAAAATACACCTGTTTTATGTGCTCGCAGATTTATTCATCTTTTCTAAAAATCTATTTTCACGAATACCCGTAATGGAATATATGTCACTAATGCATATGTGATCGGTTAATAAAATGGTTGTTGGCGCTCGTTTTGGCGCTTGTTATATTCACAAGGCGTCCTGGCTTTATGCGCAGCAGGCACATAGTTTGAAGTTTTGGATTTTTCGATGCTTGTATTTGCTGATGTTATCAATGATATCAAAAGTAGATGCATTTATATTCTGCACTGCAAACCAGCTGATACTTGAATGGTGTTTGTACATGAGGGAACTTTCACCGAGAACGGGATAAGCTTGCCATATCATTTTGCGTGATAATGGTCGACTTTGTATCTCGATCATTGTAAACAATAGATAACAAGTGCTATGACATCAAATAACCGCTGGTTTTTAATGATGTATTGAATAATGCTTGGGGTAAATGATCATCGGTATGGGGTATACAACAGTAACCTTGACGATAAGATACCATCATATACATTAATATGTCTCAAACGTAAGCTAATGCAAAACTTTTGGATAATCTCAAGTACATATCATTTTATATAGTAATTGTTATTTGAGTAATACTAGGGACACTGCAAAATCCAAAAAGGCAATCTCCCCAAACTGCAGAACCATCCGTAAAATGTCCTGATCTCTGTATAACGAAGCCTCTTGGCCACAGATGGCATCATCTGTTGTATTTCTACGTTTATAGTAAGGAATATTACACTCTTTGAGATAACATAGTCAATATATATTTCATACCCAAGCCAAAGCCATCTTAGATATTAACATAATACCTTATATTAAGCCTACGACGCTGATTCATGGTATCTCTAGTTTGTAGTAGTTGATGATGCGTCATATAATATAATTCACTAGATGCTGATAATATTATTTCTTTTAGAGTAATACATATGTTGCACTATTCCCATCACAAACATGGCGTCTTCTCCAAACTTGGCGCGTTAGTCTTGAATAAGCTTTTGTTCGGCACGTTGTTTGTTGAAGTACGCTGAAAGACGGACCTTGCGAAAGAGGGGGTATCCATTATCATGGTTTATGATGGTATGTCCATAGAATCGACTGAGAACGGCAGGCTGTTCAGATCTGGCTTGAAGGAAGCGACCAAAGTCCTCTACGGATACGGTGCTGCTTGGCTGTTGAGAAAAGTCTTACTCAGCTTACATGATATCAAGATCCTAGGTTTTAAGACCTTACAATGCTATCCATAGCAGGATAATATCCTTTCATATGTGAATACTGGTCTAATTCATCCATAGTGACCTTCGGAAAGCCAAAATAATGACCAGTTACCGTCCCTGTGCTTGTTAGCTCAACGTAACTTTCTCTCTTTCTTTTCTTGGCTGGTGACTGCAGTAATCTCAGGCTACATTTATTAAACCTCAAGTAGAGACTGCACCTAAAATCGTTGTTGATTGTGCTCAGGTTTTGGGCACTGTGACCACAGCAGGCAATCCATTCTTTGACCTGGCCTACTACGTTTTAAATTAATATGAAATGCAGACCTACCGAGAAAGACGCAACTAGTTCTAAAGTCCATGTCCGTACACTCCCAGTCAGAACGTCTCTGAATTTTTTCTTCACTGTTCCTATCGACAGGCTGAAATTGGGCTTTTTTTGAGTGACAAGTTACCTTCAGTTCTTATAAAATTGTAGACAGTGCTTTTAGAGACCTTGAGATCCTGAAACTTTTGTAGCAGCCGTTCCATTACTTGCTCCAAGATGGCTGAAGGATTCTCATCTATGTACTCCAAGATCACTTGCTTGTGTTCTTCCTGAAGTATACGCGGGCGACCGGTTTTCTTATGCTTTATAAAAATACTATCAGGATCCGTTTTGTACATCTGAGCCCATCTTTGAGCTGTGCGAACATGAATACCTAATTGTTTTGCAGCAGCTGAAGCACTCATAACTTTCTCAAACATCAGTTTAAAGAATCTAACTTTGTCTTGATCCGTATAGAGTGCGCACGCTCACTTAGTCGACGCCTCCTTCATGCAAACATCTATGTCATCTTTTGCGTCTTCATCTGCCATAGAGGCTACATCGAAATTATTCTCCTGAGGCTGATTATGCAAATACTGGGTGTGTGAACTAACTGTTTCTAAAGCATATCACTTCTCATCAATGATGTAGTCCATAGGCTCACGTCTACCATATTCATTAACTGCATTACCGTGCCCATCTTCATAGAAAATTTGAAAGTTCATTTTGTAATACTCAGTATTAATGAGAAGAAATAAAAGAACTAACAGTGCTTTCATGCTTAATATACACATATTTTATATGATAAAGCTTCTACATTTACGGCATTTAATTTGTCAGCAAGCGAAATCAACCAATGGTTAACGTGACATTAGAATTTAACAAGTGCGAATTTTACTCTTGGCATTAGTGTCAATAATTTTTAGAAGCCCTGTACTGTATTTTTATTAATTATCGACATTAATTTTATAAAATGTTGTCATAAAATAAAAAAATTATTTGCTTAAAAAGACGACAAAGAAAAATATGTTTGAATAAAACGACATCATGTCAAAAGAGAGAGAGAGAGAGAGAGATAATGAGTATATGTAGAAAAAG
>JAMYHX010000548.1:0-26882 GCA_025529335.1 Rhizopus sp. PT2906
CCAAAATGTAAAAAAGTCATAATTGGTCCTTCCAAAATGTAGAAAAGTCATAATTGGTCCTTCCAAAATGTAAAAAAAGTCATAATCGGTCCTTCCAAAAGGTCCTTCCAAAATGTAAAAAAGCCATAACGGGTCCTTTTAACTGCTAAAAGGGATGTAAAGTGTATTCGTTACAAAAGTACATGCTTCTTGAAGGTAACTATTGCTTATTATAGTATGTTATATTGTATAAAGAGTTTAATATATTTTTTATAGAGAGTGATATGTTTATCACTTTTACAACCTGCTCATTACAAAATTAACTGACAACTGATTGAATGCAACATGAAGTACATTATGTTTTATATTTTATTCATTGCAACCGTTTCTTACTCTTGTACTTGTAATATTTAGATGTAAATAAGCTTGGAAAATGAAAACAGTACTTCAACTGATTGAATAACCGTGATATTCATATTGTTTCATCACGTAAGTAAAGATATGAATGATTTTATACAAGTGATTGATGAAATATTAATACTTTTACTTACAAGCTAATGATATATCAACATTTATGACAACAATTTCACCTCTCAATATTAATAGACATGCAAGCACATAGCGATACATCTTATTTGGGTTGGTTAGAGAAACAAATAGTAAAATAATAGCAGCTAAGTTAGCGTTCTATAGGTTAACGGGCGCTGGATCACGGGTACAGTATTGGAAATAAAACAATGATAAAGCTGTGGATTATTCAACTGAGGTAGACATGGAAATAAATTATACGATATAAATAAGGAATAGCAACGTACGTAAGCACTAGAAAGAAAAGTAATGTCGCGTATGATATTTACAAAGAGATAGATTGATACAGGTGGATTATCGGTTATTTTGGTGGAATAGCAGTCGATGATCAGTAAAAAGCGCCTGTGATAACAGAAAATGGATGTACAGTGGAGAAATACATACAAGGATATGGATACAATACGGTAGTAAAGTTGCAACCATTGTAGTATATCAGTAGATAGAATATGAAGAGTATACAACACATTTAGGATGGATAGAGGCAATGTACAGGATAAATTGTAGTAGATAAGCGCGAGATAACTTGAGGTTGATTAAAGAAGAGAGAGACAAAAGACAGGGACAAACAAGTATTTGTGAGAATTCGTTTATTCTTGAGAATTGAGATAATCTCAAATACCATGAAAAAGAGAGCTCTATTTATACTTTTTGATGTTGAGCTAAATCCAGGTACGATCTGATTTTTTCTGTTACGGTTATGGTTAAAGCTGCGGTGCCTGGATTACAACAATGATCTGGATGATTACTAAATGCCTCTCATTGGTTATTCTTATTGTAAAGACTACGCATCGGAATAGTGCCTATAGATCACTTTATATTCCTTATTGACTACGCACAGACCCTGTTTTTACCTAATATGGAAATTATAACCCTCATTCTATAAAAAAGCGTGCTAAATAAAGAAATGTTTGAACCATTCATTTTTTTTAGATATGGATATTGTTATTAGAGACTTATTTATATATGTGCAGCATGTGTAGAGCTATGATATATCAAGAAAAACGGGTATACATGCATCATGAAAGAGCAAAGCTATTTTTTTGAAGAGACACCCTTCAAAAAGACCATGACGAAAAAGGAATTATTGCATTTCTCAATTTTTAATATATTTCTCGCCGTAGTGGATGTGTGATCAATATAAACACGATACACATTTCTTCAGTTTTCATTATTTCTTTGTAACAAATGTCCCACAAAAAGTGCCCTCAATGCAAAGACAGAATTCTTTCCAAGAAACACAAATACGAGTACCACACGCAGACGGTAGACATACAATTAAAAAAAGGTATGCAAATATTAGGGTTTTATATAATGCGTGCTAAATTATTTAATAGAGACTATCACTTGCGTTAGAAATGAGAGTGATAAATTCATTTGCCCATTATGTCCGCGTTTCTTTATTACTGCTACGTCAATCAGTAAGCATATCCGAAACAAACACGATGAAGAAGAGGAAGAACACGATGTTGAGGAGGAACATCCGGAGGAAGAGGAGTTCTCTTTGACAGTTGTACCACGTTCGTTGAAACCCATGATTCCCGAAAAGCAGATTGAAGTAGCGGATCAAACATTTCGTGATAATGATAATGCAATTATAAATGCAAGTGGATTAATACACCGAAGCAGTCGTGAACAAGTATCATCTTTGAAAATAATTAGGGCTTTAGAGTTGGTTCCCTTTGCATTTGTTGATTCAGACAATAACGAAGAAAATGCACTGGCACACAAAGATGTCATACACAAAATTATTGGAATGAAACGACCAGTAGAGATCCAGTATTGTTTACCAGCAAAAAGAGAATGCAAGTGTATTGAAGAAACCAGCAACAATTTCCAAATTTCACAAAGTATCAGCCTTCAAAATATAATAGAAAGTAGCTACATGCATGGATATTTGAGCGGAAAAAAATATTTTGAAATGGACGATGATACATGCAAATTACTAAATAGCGATTGGGTTTTTCAGCCTCAAATGCGATTTTTCTGCGCACGTGTACTTGCAGGGGCGATACTTGTCAATAGAATGACTGGTGAAGCACTTCTTATCAACACAATTGAAGTTTATGGACGTTTTAGAACTATCGATAGCCACTATGAAAGATTTAACATGAAAAAAAATATGCTTCCACCAACTTCTTTACCACCAAACAATACTCGATACCAAAACGTTTGTTTAACAACAATAAGAGATTCAGATGGCGTAAAATTGCTGGTGGGAACGAAAGTATTCAATGGCTTGGTAACTTCGAGCATAAGAATTGATAAAGAGCTTTTCCCGGAAGTAGGACCAACAACGTCAAACTTTGTACTCGACAATGAATATGCTAGGAAAGTTGAAATATATATTGAAGAAACAGCATGGTATGATGCAAAAAAATTGGCAGAAGATGAATCAGCTCAAGAAGTATATTCATTCAATATCATGTACCAATTGAGACAACTTCGTTCGAAATTTCATCACTATTCTACGTATTTTAGCTGCAGAGGATACTCCACTGATACAAATGACCATGTGATGCAGCCTTACACAGTATGGACATACTGTAACTTTGATGGTCAAAATGATGAAAATTCGGATGGAAGAATAGCCTCAAAGCTATTTCAAGATATTGCTATACAAGTCATGAGGTTCCCTGAAACAGCCAAGATTGAAGAAAAGAGAATACAGAGTCTTGTTTCACAATGTAAGGGTGAGAAAGTAAAAGAAATTATGGAGAGTATACTCAGTTTGTTCGATGGATCGAAACAAATTAAGATAATTGAAAACAAAGAATTGAATGATAGACTATCTAAGCTTGCAATCATTCTAAACTCTTACATTGCAAATGCGAACAATAATGTGATGAAAGCAATTTCATATTCAATCAAAAGGACATCCGATAGGCATGTTGGTTAGAGTTTTTCATTTTGTTGAATAAAAATATCATCTATTTCTATCACCAAGTGCTTACGGATGTTGAATAGAGAAATAATAGAGTGCGTACAATGTTTTTTTTTTTTTTTTTTTTTTTTTTTTTTTTTTTTTTTTTTTTTTTTTTTTTTTTTTTTTTTCGACTGGATGGATAATCTGGACGGAGGTGTCTCGAAAAAGACCTTCGTTTGAAATAAACATGATCTGAATTAAAAAAAAAAAAACTTTACCCAAAAAAATAAAATTATGTTATAAAGGCGGGTGATATTGGTCTAAGCTTCGATGAAAGAACAGACAGTTGCTCTATTAGACACTCGAATACAAAAGTAAGTCATATGATTGTTGATCCAGAGTATATAAGTTAATTCATGGGAACATCTTCAGAATGGATAAGTATGTTTGTAAAGTTAAACAGAGAAAGATGCTTAAAGTAGTGATTTTCGAATGTCTGTGAATTGGACCAGTTATCCATAGTGACGACGTCTTCTTTAGGAATACCAGCAGCGAGGGCCAAAGAGGAAGCAATGGGTCGAATATTGACACGAGGTTCAGTAGTAGACTTGCGTAGTAATTTTGAGAGCCAACCTTGAATAGTAGTCGCTTGCAAGGGTTTGTTAGGAGAAACTGAATTCACAAAGAGGCTAGTAGAGAAGCACTGAGGACGTCGTTGAGCGAAAACCATGAGTGTTTGTACAGGGCATAAAACAGAGGAGATAGTGTGCGCCGATACCTGAAATGACTTGATAATACAACGTTCACGAAGCTTTTCTTTTGGACAATGGACTTCTAAGGACAAGGAGCAAATATCATGAGACAATCTGACAGAGGCAAGAGGAATACGGTACGAATCCTATGGTCTAAAGAAGCAGGTGATACCAAGAAGGAAAGCTAATTTACCTTGTAAAGCAGCAAAAGAGGTCTGGTTGTTATCCAAGTTTGACAAGTAGTTAAATATAGATTGAAAATCAATTGTAGCTCGATTTAAGCGAATTGGTGAAGCCTGAGCAAATAATTGTGAGATAAAATTGTTGATAAATTGATCAATGCTGAAAGAACGAGGGTTTTGATGAAAATATGTGACAGCTGAACGAAACAATTGAATAGTTGAAACAGCATATTTATGTTGAGAGTGCATCGTACTGAGAAAGTTAATTATTAGGCCAAGCTTGGTAAAATTTGTATCTGATATAGGGTGTGTTGAAACCCAGACAAGGAACAAGATCTGATCACGATAGTACGAACGGTTGGTACTGTTGCCTTGAAGTAAGTGTTGAGTTAAAGTCTGTTGCGCAGCATGGTTGAGTTGAGGACTGTTAAATTGTTTGTTGAGAATTTCCAAGTGGAGAGCATCCAATTGTTGTTTGCGGTCGTCGGCCGTATTGCTGAAGGAGATAGGAGTTGAATCGACGTTGCCGGATACAGAATGATTGGTAGAGTCACACTGAGAGTCTGGAGAACTGGCAACCAGATTGCCGTTTGCCAATAAGGAGTCATCATTGTCGTCAGAGGGAGTTTCTCTTGAATGATTTTCTGTAGATAACACGTTATCAGGTTCCAAGGCATGGTAAAAGCATCTGTCGCGAAGCTGCCAGGGTCCAATAGCCATGACACGTACTTTTTTAGCTGGGTGGTATTCCGATCTGCAAAGAGGTCCACGTCGTTTTGTCCCTAAATCCGTTGTAGGTGACAAAATACTGGTCGGCGTAGCGTCCAATTGTTCTTCTGGAAAGGGCGTCTGGACTCGGAATCCGCTATTTTTTTGGAAATTCCCTGAACATGCGTGGATTGAATCGTAATTTCTCGTTTCGGACGCCATCTCCATAGATCGGTCGCAAGTTTAATCAATAGTAATGGTCTCGTTCCCCCTTGTTTGTTCATACATGCCTTTGATGTGGTATTGTCAGTTCGAATCAGTATCCGCATGTTGTGAAAGTGAGGAAACGTCCTCAATGTAAGGAACGTTGTTTTCAGCTCTCTCCAGTTGATCGACATTTGTGCTTCTTGATGTGTCCAATGTCCAAATGTGTTGAAAGGTTGTTGATTCGGTAGAGACAGACTGCATCCACAAAGATCGTGCGTTGAGGTGTCTGTGGGAGTATACTCTTCCCGTTCTACAATAGGAAGTTCCATTGCCACCATCAAAGTTCCTTGATGCATTCCGGTGGCAGAGGTTGTGGCGTGTTCCAATTGTTCGGTGATCTGACCGTCTGATTCTTCATTCGTAACAGGTGTTGTGTGTATGTCGTATTTACCCTATAAGTACTTAATCTTGTCGTATGAGATTACTCTAAATCTATACTCTAAGAATGAATAATACAAATATACTGACAACAATACACGTTATTAACATATATAATGCGACATGCCCAACTATCATTGGCCATAATTAAATCGGTTCCTTAATAATTCTGTTTTCATATAAAATGACGCTGTTTGTAATATTAGGCTCTCTCTCTCGTCTTGATCTTAATAAAGAGGTTATATAGAGACTCATTGAACTTTACTTCTCTTATAATTTCGCGTTGTTCCGATCAATACCTCATTTACAAAAGTAATAATAATAAAAATTGCTATCTATATGATTATAATTACAAGTGCTTTATTGAGAGAAGTAAATGTCTATTTATATACTTAAATTATTAAAATCTACGCTTAGCTGCTCTTCTGGCTGCGGCCGCTGCTTGCTGTCTCTCACGAACAGCACGTTCCTTCTCCATTTTTTCATGATACTTTTGTTGCTCTCTAAAGTTTTCCATGAATCCTTTTGTATTTTTTTGAAGTTCTTCTGGTTTTCGTTTAAGTAAAGGAATGTTCAAAGCCTTACGAACACTGGGTGCCTTCAATGTTAGAATTTGACCAATAGAGAACAAATTTGAGGTGATCCAATATACAAATACACCACTAGGCATCCAAGCTGTGAAAGGCACAACGGCAAGTGAAAGAACACGAAAGACGTTCTTCATGCCCTTACTTTGAGGGTTAGCTGCACCTGTTTCAGTACCGGCTTCTAAAATGGCCATCATACCCGCTGCACTGATAGCAGGAAGGATATAATAAGGATCCTTGGCAGATAAATCTGTGAACCAAAGCAAACCTTCGTTAGTCAATCCAGGGACAGGCACTTCAGCCATGCTACGGATAGCCATAAAGAAGGAAATCATGACTGGCATTTGGACCATAGGAAGACCTAGTGATTTCATAGGATGGCAATCATTATTCTTGAACAGGGTTTGAATCTCTCGACTGTACTTGTCTACTGACAATGTGTCACCTTCTGCTTGTGCCTTCTTCAAATTGTCCATGATGCGGGTCACGTCAGGGTTGATATTCATCAATTTGGCATTGTTTCTTTGAATCTTGATCATCAGTGGTAATAATGCCACACGAACGGCCACAGTAGCTGCTGCGATTGCTGCCCACCAGGGGAGACCGCTGTAGACATGAATGTACTCAAACATAGCCTCCAGTGCGCCTACAGGTGTAAAATTACATAAGCCAAGAGCTTTGAATTCACCAATTTGAGCTGCAGTTTGAACCAATGAATCAGGTGCATTTGTTTGCAATGCTTGCTCAACAACGTCTTGGGCTGAACTGGTCGTCGTTGCGGTCGTCTGATCTTCAGAAGTTGTGCTTATGTTACGAGTGCTCAAATGATTCAATGCACTGAAGCTGCCGAACTTTCCATGTGTTTTTGCTGCTCTAATTGCAATGGCGCTCAAGGGTTGAAATCTTGGAGCTAATAAACCAGTTGATAACTACTCTCACATATTGTTTAGTTTCACTATGTTTTGCTCTTTTCCTTTTTTTTTTTTAAAAAAAAAGTTACCATACGAACAGACTTTCCCTGTTGAAAACTGCCCTGAAAAGCTCTATAAATGAATAAATATATGAAATAAGCCCGAAATAGTCATTCTCTTTATGCTTCGCCCTTACCTTTTGACAACTAATCTTCCTGCAGTACTCAACATGGTTTGATTATGTCTTTTTTTTTAAAAAAAAAATAAAATAAAAGACAAGCAAGGGGTCCAAATTGACAGTTGTGGAAGCAGGGAAAGCTAGTCACAGGTTCTTAATTTCTCTGTCAATAATGCCACCCTGTAAATTTGACAGTTGCCCTTTTTCTTTTGTTAGATGCTTTCACGATTAACCTTCACAAGACAGCTTGGCGTTTTCTCAAAGCGCCTTGTATCACCAACATACAGCAGTGGACTGTCTAGAAAAGGTACCTTTTTCTTCAAAGGAGTAAATAATAGGAAATGACAAACATAGACTAGGTCATGTTCGATTCTTGTATAGTAATGTAAAGCCTGTCGACTATGATTCCAAATATGCTGAAAAGATCAAGGAAGTTGCAAAGAGGTAAGTTAAATAATTCAACGTACGTAATACTGACTTGACTTATCTCTTTCTTTTTCTCTTAGGGAAGGAATTACAGTCGAAGAACTGAAAAAGAGAATCAAAGAACAAGCTGCCAAAAAGGCCAAGGAAGCTACACCCAAGAAGGTAGAGCCGAAGAAAACGACAAAGGCACAACCTAAAGCTGCAGTAACAACAGAGGCAACAAAGTTACCCTTTGAATCTTCGGCACCTGTAAGTATATCTTTTTTTTTCTTAATCATTAGGTGCTTAATAATGTATAAATAGACATTGGATAAAATCGTAAAATTAGAACTATTTGAAAAAGAAACACCAGAGAATATCGAAAAAATTTGGACAGCAGGACATGCCAACAAAGACTGTATCACAGCCGTTATTCCAAGCGACATATATGACAAGCTGTATAAGCGTAGTCAAGACTATCCAATGGTATTTGAGCAAACAACATAGACCATAATTATTTATGCATTTATATAGTTTGTCGTACCTATGCCAAGAGAAGAAGGTGTCGAATTTTACTTTCTTCAATTCAATTTCCATCAGTGCTACTTTACATCCCTTTTAGAATATAAAGCAAGAGGCACTGAAGCCAGACCTTTCTTGACACTGACACACTTTACGGAACTTCAAAAATCCAAGGGACTTGTGTTGATGAAGGGTGATATCAATAATGAACCACGTATGCTGGATACTTCCAATGCTCAATTTTTAGCATTTGCTCTTCAACAATTCTATGCTTCTGGTAGTGAAGATAAACTCAAACTTGTCGAAAAGTTCCACAAATCGCCAGGTGAATTTGATTTCCAGGAACTTATTAAAGCAGTTGAAACACTTGTTTAGATTAAAAGACTAGTAGTAATAGACACTGTCGTTTATCTATTCTTTTCTTTTTCTGTGTTTCCGTTTTTTCGTCTTATAAACATGTTCACTACATTTGATCGTTTGTCATTTGAAAGGCGTTCTTCATTATGAGTAGCTCTTGTAAAAACAGAGCGCGCGTAGCATTCCCATATAATATCAATTGAATAATCATTGAAGCAAACAGGCAAATATCGACTTGCCTGAAAAGATAAAAGAATAAAGTATGTATATATAATGTGCCTTGTAAGTATTAACTGCAATCATTTGAAAACATGTTTTGAAAAGTAGTTTTATTAAGCTAGAGCTTTTTTATTCACTGTTTGTAATACGAGTAGAGCTTCGAGGCGAGTAAAACTGCTGCTTCGGCTTTAATCACACTTCTTGGAGCCTTGCCGATGTTCTTCTCTAACTCTATCAGTATATTCAATACACTAAAATTGTAATTTGGTATCTTCTTGACTATTTTTCTCTTCAAATGTGCCACCTTCTTGATGGCTGCTTGGGGGCCGTGTATCTCAGCCAGCAAACCAAGCATGGTTTGATGATCTCTTTTTGTAAATGTATTTCTACAAATACAACTAAGCACAGAAGAAATCAAATTTGCAGTCTTGTTACGACTGTTGATGATCTATCGTATGAAACTCTTTGCGAATTTCTTGCTCACAGCAGCCCATTTAAAAGAAGAGGAGTTCTTTGTTCAGCTTAGATTTCTCTCTCTGAGAGTGAAAACGATGTCGATATCATTTACAAGGATGTTGGTGGTTGTCTTCTGGCTGCTGCTTTTCGTGTTGGTAAAAGGGACACTTGGCCCAAGGAAAGGGTTTAGCTGATTGCTTGTTTTCTCTACAATAATACCTCCAGTCACGAGCATCTCATATCTTTTATAATAAATGAATAACTCGAACCATGTATTTCCTTTCATTCTTGTCTTTGATAGATGCAAAAAGGAACGTCATGGTATGGCTCATGTATGGATGAAATGGCACTGGCAACAATACTAGTATTGTTTCTGAAATATGTCTCGAACTGGGTCACAAAGATGTAGATGGAATCAAACTCGATGCATGATCCTACAAAGGAAGGTGCCAGGGTATGCTTGATTGCATCATCAACCTCCGTTGGACAACCAACAGATGACTGAACAACGCAATTCTTTTTGTCAAATTCGATGTAGGTACTACTGTTGCTGATTATGTTTTGTTCCTTCAAAGTAACAGGAATCATTTCACCTGCTTGTTCATCATTTGATTGGGCCAACCACCACTCCTTCATTCTTTTAATGCTTTGCTTTGCTTTGCTAATTGGCGATAGTGTTCTCTTTCTGGGAAGGTTACTAAAAGTTTGTGCATCTTTTACGATGGAGAAACACTACATGCACCAGAAATTAGACTAATACTACGGGTGCTACCTCTATCCATTACCTATGATGCTATCCAATAAAACTTTTTACCGTCTTGTTTTGTTTCCTTTAAAGAAGAAAGAGATAAAAAAAAAGAAATGTTATTTATTCTAGTTTTATGTTGTCAGCTAATCAACAAAGATGCAAGAACATGTGTAATTCACATTTTATATCAGAGAGAGAGAGAGAGTGAACTGGACAGCCTTAGGCTAGGCAGATATTTTGATATTGTAAAATTGTAAAATGACAGCGTAGGTAACACCCCAAGGAAGTGCCTATTTTTTTGGTGCATGTAGTGTTGGCCAAAGGGCTAACCACAAAATAAGCTATTCTTATAGATGCGTCATGCTCAATTCTCATTGGCCATAGATAATCCTGTTTGCATAAAATGTCGTTATTTTTAACAGAGCTCTGAATGTAATAAAGAGATTATTATAGACTCATCGACGCACAGTTTTCTTATACTTTGGTGTTGTACATAGTGTTTTGTAGGTGATGAAAATGCTATGCAGCAATGTGCTACACAAATAGCAAGAATATCATTTGGTAAATCAGTGATGTGCATTTCAATAATAATGAAAAAGTTGAAGTGTATGGAGATACTAAAAGATTATGCAATACTACAATGGGCTTTTAACACAAACCTGCTTGTTTTTTAAAAACGACTTGGTTGAATACCATTTATTTAACTTTCTATCTCAATGAAGTCATCAGATACTTGAGGGAAGAGACATGCATATATTATCATACTTTATTGAAATATATTCTTTTCACTATTTCGTCTATCTAAAGCTTGTAACATCTGCTGTCTTCTCTGCTCAGCACTAAGTGAATTTAATTCGTCCACTGACATTTCATCAAATGTTTTACTATCATTGTTACTCACATTGTTGTTACTATTATTATTGTTATTGTTTGATACACTCTCTTGTTCTATCTTTTTCTGCTTATTCGCTTGCTCCATCATTTTCCTTTACGTTTGATTAATCAAGAGATCATTACATTTTAATACCACAACTTACTTTCTTGCTTGAAGTACCATGTATTCTTTACGCTTTTTCAGCATCTCTTGTCGTTTATCAGGACTTGTCTCCCATACTTTAGGTGGCTCTTGAGCTTCACTGACATGGTCAACATCTATCTTGTATCTTTGTACAAGGTTGGCATGGTTAAGTGAATTACGACCAGTGGATGAGGACGAAGGTTGGTTGTTAGTAGTAGTAGTAGTAGTGGTGGTGGTGGTAGGTGAAGCAGAAGGCGGCTATGTCATTTGTTGTCGCTGTTGTTAGATGTTTGGCATATTTATAAATCTTTTTTATATGTACCAAAGGAAGACCACCATCTCGAAGAGCATTGTCAACAGTTGTTTCAACAGAACCTGTTCTTTGCAAATCAGCTTGGATGGCGGCAACGGGAATATCAGGAAACATGGCACGCACCATTTCAATCTTTGAATACCATGATTAACTATTACATTATTCTTTCTTTCTTAAATGTATATACCATCTGAGGTGTAACACGATGCTGTGGTCTTCTTGTTGTTTGTCCTTGATTAAGTCGCTGCTGTGTTTGGTTGGACTGATTGCCACCTATGATGGTTTACATGAACATCAAGCTTTGTTTACTCATTTGTTCATATACCAAGCATCCATCGCAGTATGACTAGGATAATAAATACAGCAACTAATATCGATACACTGTCGTTCATTAGCAAGTAAAAAAGAACAAATAAATTTAGATTATGTGCGCCATTTTAAAACAACAGTGTCTTCTGGAATAAACATAAAGTATCAAGATGAATATTCAGTCCTTGTATAATGATGCAAAACTGTTATGCCGATGAATGTAACAGAACCTATGCATTGCATTGTTTGTCTAGAACAGCATCTTTTATATTCATCATGGAAACAGTTCCCTAGGATACTACAGATCACATCTAATCGATGCAATCGAGACGAGGGGGGGGGGAATTACGGGTATGAAGATGAACAAGTTTTCATTGGGATTATCAATAATATGGTTCATATTATTATACAAAATTACTTTATACACTAATGGATACATATTTTTCTCATCGTATTCATCAAGGTAAACAACAACTTTTTTTTTTCTTTCATGTATCAAAATTGAACTAGTGTATATAGCTTAAATATACGCGTCAACTGTTCTTATGGACAACAAAACACGTCATATGCTTAGTTATTCATGTTCATATTCTTTATAAGCAAATAGTTGAAAATGCAAAAAAAAATAAAAAAAATATCCCAATTAAATTTGCGTCATTTGATAAAAGTTTTTCTTTTTCTATTTCCCTTTAATTGTTGGGTGCAGATCCAAATTGAAATAATTGACAATGTCAGATGCGCCTATAGTAGACACTGAACTTGCCCAATTGAACATTCCAGAAGATCTAAGGACGAATTCTTCATTTATGAAAGTAATGGCAACCTTGTTTCATTATGGTAACCAGTCCATGAATGCTACTCAATTGGTTGTTGCCATCAGAGCTTTGAATCTACTACCACTCAGGTACACACATTCACACATTTGATTAAACAATCCTTATTAATATTATATCATGTAGAGGTGAAACACCAAAGAGTACCATTCAAGGCATCATTTCGACTTCACGTAAGTTGGCCAGAGATTTGAACATTTCAGATCCCTTTCGTATTGACAGAGAAGGCGCTGGAAGACAAACAAAATATGCCATCTCTGACGAAATTATGAATGGAGTTGAACCACCGCCTGTAATTGAAATTCCTGATGAGCCCATCATCCTTCGACCAGTTGAACATACTTTACAAGGCACAAAGCGTTCTCGTAAAGCAACGTCATTTTATTCACCTTCAAGTAACTCTAAACAACGCAAGAAGAGAGCCAAGAAGGGTAGAAAATCATATGATGATGACAATGCTTCTTCTGATGTCGACATAGATGCTGATGAAGACATGGAGTAAGTTTATTTATATGCCATTTAAGTGTTATCTAATTATAAATAGCTTTAGTGGTTATGTATTTGGCGATGAAGATGAAAATCAAGCAACTCAAGAGGTGATAGAGGAAGAAGATACCATTGTTGACTATACGTTACTCTATTCTCCTCCTACAGCTGATATGGACTATATTGATAAAATCAATTTTAACGAATATCCCGTCGCAGCTCACTTTGCTATTGTCCAGCAAAAAGGATACTCATATCCTCGCTTTAGATCACACGAAAAAATAAAAATTCCCAAGGCAAACTGTGAAGACAAGTTTAGAGTAACAGACATAAAAAAGGGTGATCATGTCATCGGTCGACTCTTTATTCTTGCTGATGGTCATGGAGGACCTGGATGCTCAGAGTACTTTGTACGCAAAACACCAGTGGCAGTTGAAAGTCTCTGTCAACGCTATGATCCAGAAGCACTCATTGACCCTGAAGTGCAAAACAATATGCAGACTGAAATTAAAGCCATGATTCAACAGCTGGATGAAGAATATCTAAGCAAGAAACGCGAAGAATTGTCACAAAAGAAAGACGATGAACATATTGACAATGACGGCTGTACCTTGATCCTTAATATTTTTTTGGGAGAATGGCTCATCAACGTCAACGTTGGTGACTCTCGTACCATACTGATATCCGCACCAGAGCCTACACCAGGGAAACCTGATCTGGTTGAAACTGGAGGTCTACTTGGTATTGATAGCGATTATAAAATGGATGTCGTCTTTGCTTCTCAGGATCATAAACCTTATCTTGAACACTTGGCGCGTGAAATTCTGGAGAATGGTGGAGAATTTGTAGATTCTGTACAAAACCGTGTTATCAAAGTGGATGTGGATAAGCTAAAAGAAGACGGTAACCGACATGCGAAGCGACTAGCCTTGAAAAATGCGAGAATTCGTCCAAAAGGATACAACGCAAGCCACGACGCGCCTTGTGCATCAAGTGCAACAGACAATCAAATAAGTGATGAATTCAATCCAGATGAACAATCTACAGATTCTGCTGCGGTCAACGGCTGGACCACTCAAAGTGCTGTTCGCACAACTGCAAATAATAACAGTAACAACAATAACAATAACAACAATAATACACAACAGCCAAGTTCGCCACCTTCGCCTAAAGCACGTCGCATACCTTCGCTCAATGTCGCTCGCTCATGTGGTGATTTAGATTTCAAGATGGATCCACAACACAAGATCATCTCTTGTGAACCTGATGTGACCTTTATTCGAATTAAAGATCAGCCTCATGGTGAACATACTATTCTGTTGAATGGTCCTCATAAAGAAAAACGAAGACACTTTTTGTTCATGAGTACCGATGGTACATTTGACTATATGTATGAAGAAACAGCCGAGAGACAAAATAGGGCCATTGCCAAAGTGATTGGACCAATGATTGAAGATGGTGAAAAGATTGGAAAGTATTTGCTAGAAGAAGAAGAGCGCATCAAAGGCGAAACGATTGAGCATAATAATGAAGTGGAAAATGAAGAACGATTGTCAGAAAAAGAAGAGCAAGAAAATCAAGGAGAACAAGTAGAGAAAGAAGAGCGAAAAGTGAAAGAAGAGCAAGACGGGGAAATGTCCCAGGTTATTGTCGTTAAAGATAAGCGTGGTCGACGTGAAGGAAGCAAGGGAAGAGATGAAAATAAGAAGGAGGATGATAATGCGCGAGTTGTGATTGAGAGTATGGAGGGGGATAGCAAGACTGAAGAGAAGAGCAGTCAAAAGATAAAAGCAGAGGAGGAAGGGTTTACAGATGACGGTAACAAAGAGACAAATACTGAAGAGCCAATGGAAGTTGACGACAATGAAAAAAAAGAAGCACCTCGTATACCTTTATTGTATCGTGAATTGACAGAAGAAGAGATGCAAGCACGAAAAATAAAAGAGAGGACACTGGTTTATTCTGCAAGATATTTTGCTAATAGAGAAGGCGCTCAAGGCTTTTTTGCATCCACTTTACAAGACTATGATGATTGCACGATTATCTTGGTTGAAATCTAATACTGTAATTTCTTTTTTGAACTTCTTTACCCCCTTTTCTCTTTCTTTCTTTCCTTTTGGTTGGCAGTCCTCTCATATACACCCATAATATATACACCCCACACAGAGACAGAGACAGATAGGCAATCATATAGGTACACATCACAACATATATACGCAAATACACACTCACACACACACACTTACAAATACACCATCTTTTTCTTTTTATATATAAAATTACTTTGTTTATTGTAAAAATACATAAAAGAATCATAATCCATTTTTGTTGTTGCTTTCTATGCTCTACTTTCAGTGATTGTAGTTTTCATTCAATCAGCCTTTTTTGTATCCTTAGTTATTCCTTTGACTTTTTACAGCTTTCCCATTTCTTTCGTATACGTGTCTCTGATATATACCTGAATTAGACGCGTATACCCCTACAATGTAATACGTATAGATTTGCAGCACATAATATTTAAAACTGATTATAAGATGGGTTTGAAATAATGTTATGGATAATCACTGCCCAAGTCATGAAACACGCGTGTTAGTGCTGTCTTGGGTTTGCTTTGTATCTTCCTTTAACGATGTCACGATGTTGACACTTTCAACAAAAGCTCCAAAAACGCGATTGATCCCAGGAAATATTTTGACATTGATCAGAGTAACGGTAAATCTTCTAGGAATTGGAGAGAAGCAGATATGGGCGACTTCCTTGAAAGTGTAGATGCTCTTTGCTGGTTAATTTTTGTGAGCTTGACTGAATTTAAAAAAATTAAAGAACTGTACGTAAGAATTACCGCATAATTTCAATAACCGATTCCAGATCTACTTGTTTCTACATCATTGTCTTTCCTTGTTCTTCTTTTGCATAAACACATGGAAATAGATTACAAATTGCCCGTTTTAATATTCGTTTCATACTTTACATTACTGATACCAGCTCTGTTTTGGATCATATCGCCTCAATTAAAAAGGAGCTTTGATCAACACTCGACAGAGACCACACTATTGTTTGTATTGACAGGCGTTTTTACAACAATAACATGGATTTTTGTCTGTAAGTTTATGTATTTGGATTATACTATTTGGTCATTCTCAAAAGGATTCCATTGGGATTTCTCGCTTAATGCTATCTCTCACTGGTTACATGATGTTTGCTTATTTGAAGATGTCGTTCGTGAAGCATCAACAGGTGCTTGGTCATGGTTATGGACTCATCAAATAGCCACATTTGAAGTCATTGTATGGACAACCATCTTGACTATTGAAGGTAATTGAAAAAAAAAAGAAAGGGTCAAGAAAGTATATTAAAATGAGTAAAAGGTTGGAGACGACGTATTCCTCACTTGTGGGCTTATATGCTACTCTGTAAAGCCATGGGTGTGTCAACAGCAATGGGTGTATTCTGTGTAGTCATGTTATCACATCCTCCTATCAGAAGACGACCCTCACCTAAATTGCTAGGCGTTTTGGTGTTTTCCATCACTGTCGGCCTAATCACTGTCTTGATCACTCCTTATATTAGTACGAGCAGCAACTTTATGACAAATCTTGTGATTATGCATGCCGTGGCCCTGCTGCCACTTATTGGTGATTATGATGAACAGCCTGCACTCACAATTTATGATGGAACGCCTAAATTTATCACACTATTATACTGTTTTATCGCTGGTGCCAACTTTTCCATCTATCTTCAACAGTGGATTAAATGCTTCATGACCTGTACTGATTCTAAACATATCCTTTGTCGCGTGGTTTCGACATACATTGATGTCTTTTGGGAACATCCTGCACAAACTGTTGTCAACTTGGATAATATAGGCACAAGTGTCATGAGTGTTGTTTGGATATGGCTGTATAGCCAACAAGAATTCAAAAAGCGCGTACCATCCTGGGCATGGGCCACTATACTACTAACTCCAGTCCTGACCGCCTATGTCACTCTGCCCATCTTTTTGTCTGCCTATGAATGTTCAAGATTGACTGTCAAGCAGAAAAAGCATGAATAAACCTCTCTTCTCTTTTAATGATTTAAATAGTAGTAAATAATCTCCAAACACCTTGAGCGTACTGTACAATTTCAGATACACCCATCTTGCTCTCTCCATAAACACGGTCAACAAAGGTGATAGGTACTTCGCCCACAGAATAGTTGAACTGTCGTGCTCTTACAATCATTTCCATCTGGAATACGTATCCCTTAGATATGGTAGCATTAATCAGTTGATATAAAACATCCTTCTTGTACAGACTAGTCGAAAATAAGTAAGAATTTTTTTTTTCTTTTAACATCCTTACCGGAAACTTCCTGTCAGATCGGAAGCATTTGGACGAAGCAAAAGAGTAGCTAAAAAGTTGGCTCCGCGACTTTAAAAAAGAAAGTTAGAAACAAGCTGTCATGAATGGAAATAATACTACCAACCTGACAAGCTTACGCTTCAAGTCCCATCCATAAACACCTCCACCATTTCTATAACGAGTGCCACTAACAATGTCATAATTATTCTGCTGTTGTAATCTATAGATAATATCAGCATATGTTATTACTTTTTCATTCTTTTACCTAATCATTTCAGGTATAAATTTGGGCTAAGTAAACTATCAGTATCATGCTTTTGAATGTATCAATAAACTTACGTGATGAGAGAAATCAGCATCCATAATGATGACAAAATTACCCGTAGCAAATTGAAGACCATGAACATAGGCTGTACCAAGACCTAACTTACCAGCGCGTGGTTTCAGCAACTACGATAATGGGAGTGTTATTAACACCTTTAAATAAAGTAAAAGTCATTACAATGCGATCTTCTCCATAGACGGTTTGGAGTTGTTTAGCAACTTCCTGTGTGCCATCAGGACTGTTATCATCTACAATGATGATTTCCCAATCAATGGCATGTTCTTTAAATGTCTTTGCAAGTAACCACGTGATGATGGGTAAATTCTCGCGTTCGTTGTAAGTAGGAAGAATGACTGTATACTTATTTTGAGACATGGTATCGTTGATGTTTAATACAGAGTGTTGGCTTGCCATTCAAACCAAAAAAAAAAGGGGGCCACAAAATGGAAAAGTGAGCTGACTTCAAACCTCTCATTCACAGACACACAAAATAGGAAAAAAATGAACATTGGGGGTGGAGCCGCTGTATATCTTCATAATCCTTCTCTCAACAATGTTCCCTAATAATCAATTATCCCTCTCCCTTCATAGGCAGTCTAATAGCTTTGTGCCTAGATAAATTCTCTCTTCATACCTGTATTGCTTGTCACCTTTGTTGCTATGATCATGTAAGAATGACGACAATATGGTTGTAAAACTACACTCTTATTGTTTGAATATTAAAGAAGAGCATTCACCCTTCTCCCTACAACATACATTATGCTGTAGAAAGCATATCATTTATTTGCAACTGAAGTTTGTAGTGAACCTATTGTATTTACAAGACATAGAAAAAGTTATCAACAGTACTCCAAGTCGATGGAATCCTCCCAGTGTTCATTATTATGGGTCATAAAGATGTTTGACGGTGTGTTGTATGCTGCTGTTGACTTGAAGAACACACTCTGGGTGTTATGAGTCATCATGTCTGTGTTCACTTTTCGTTTTTTAATAATGGCTGTACTATCTAAAAGTGCCTCTAGTTGTCCTCTTTTAAAACCATGCGCTATCACTATTTCTTCTTTTTGAGGACAACTTGTTAGTTGTTTTGAAATGAAAGGTTCAATAGAGTATATTTCTGTAAATGTTTGTGGTGATTTATCTTTTCCAAATACATCAAAATCACTCCCTGGGTATATTGAACGAGGATTTTTTGTAGTCTTTGTTAAAGGTGGTGGTTGAGGCAAATAAGAAGGGTTGTAGCAACTGCCAGAACAGCGATTGCTATGTAAAGATGGCTCTTCTTGTGAATGAGCCTTGTATAAATCAACCAACACACTGTCTCTTTTTCTCCACATTGAGATTGACAAAGAAAAAAAGGAAGAAAGAATAAAAAAAAGATAATTGGCTAAATAAAATAGATGCAAGAAAAAAAAAAAGTCCACCTCAAGGAAGAAATTAGATATCAAGTTGCCATTGAAGCCAATTATAATCAAGAGATTGATACCGAAGAAGCTGTAGCTATTTTACTCTTTCTTGAAAGAAGAAATACAAATTTACGTCAATGATTCTCTGAGTAACTTCTTTATTAAGAACAAGAAGAAAGAACAAAAGCTCATTATTACAGACATTTTATATTGAAACAGGATTATTGTATGAATTGATAAGAATTAAGCATGATAATAACGTATTTTGTGGTCAGTTTGGTAGTGCAATAGGAAATGCGTCTAGAATTCTCCTTCCCATGGAAGAGAGAAGCTTTGTTCAAATAAAGAATAAGCCGTCTTTATTTTTGCACATTAACAACACTTTCCATTTAAAAGAAGACAAGCTATATTAGGAGTAAATAGCATCTACTGTATGTAAATCAACAATACGGACTTCATTGTCCTTCACTAAGGCATATTGCCTCATTGGCAAGCATCTATCTGAACCCATCAAACCATTGCAGCTGCTATACAGCACATATTCTCTAGAAGAAGGCTTGGATATAATACCATCTATTGATCATGTTAGCTCTTATTTTTAGCAGTGGCTTGTTTATTACCATCATTCTTGAATAGTTGAAAGACAGCTGATCGTTCTTGACCTTCTTGAACTATTGTCTGCTCTGATAATAATAATCTATCTACTAAATCATATTGACGAGGTAACTATCATTTGAGGGGTTAAAAAAAGTCTTTAAACACACACACACACACTCTCTCTCTCTTTATCAAAAACCTTTCGTAATAAGGATATCGCATTACACATCATTGATTCTACTTGACGTATCTGAGATGTTATACTGTCTATCGTCTTTTTTCCAAAGCTAAATCATATAAAGTTGGTGCCACTGTGTCTTAAGATATATATATATATATAAAAGCTTACCGAAGATCATCCCAAGGGAAGTGGATCAATACATCTCTAAGCTCTAGCAGCTCATCAATCACTAGACGGCTATGTTCAACCACAGGATGATTGACTAGTGTATCATATGCAATTAAGCCTAAAGTAGGCAGCATTCTATAGAAATGGGTCTATTAGTTCTATATACACAGATAAAGTATAACTTACGTTGAAAACAGTTCATGAACAGATGTTGTCTCTAAAAAGAATAATGCCTTTTCAGCCTCAGTGTATATGTTGAACAGCGGACTCTGACGAGAACAAGGAATTCTGTGAGAACAATTCCATAGCTCTTGCCAAATATTGTTTGGTTCAGACATTCTTTTACTAAGATGACCTTCTTCGTTCTTTGATCCCTCAGGAACTATCCAATCACGAGGAGAATGCCATCTAACGAAATCCTCTAGACAAGCATGGGGATTGGCTGCCTTAAAAGCTTGCATATCCGAATACAATTGTCGCGACTGAAGCTGAGCTCGCTTTAAAGTCGCACGGTCCGATGAACCCATATTTTCAAATGCTTCAGCTTGTTCTTTGATCATATCCTCTGTCATAAATCCTGGATCCTGAGTCACAGGCACTTGAAGTGGCTCCCCTGTCTTCAATAGTTTCAAACCTTCAGTATGTTCGCATAGCTGTCCTTCTGCTCTATTGGGATCTTTTATAGCAGCTGCTTCCGCTTCTTCATTGTTAAACATAGCTACAAATGGAAGTCGTACGTATGATTCTGATAAAGGATGTGCACTTCCAGGCTCCTCAAGTTCTTCATCTACTGGCCTCTGGACTATATTGATCGATCCTTCCACATCTTCTACCGTATCAAAAAACTCCTCTGTAGAGTCTGAATCATCTATAACAGGCGATCCAGTCTGTTTCTAATATTGAATACACATTAGCTTCTTTTTACGTTCAAGGGCTGATTTGAAGATTACCTTTGATTGGCCAGGTCGTTCATTGTTCAAGTTAGAGCGGTTTTTATTATCCAGTATTGTCTGTTCTTTGCTTGATACTCCTTTCCCGCTCTGAGTTGAATTGTTTTGTCGTTGGCGATATATGCAACAATTAACCATGGATAGTTTTTGATGCAACTAGACAATGATAAGCAAAAACGAATGATATGTGAATGGACTTACAATGTTAAATCGAAGGTCAATGCCAAGTATTTTCTTTTTCTTGGGGTCGGTACAGTTATGATCCTCATCATTATCATCATCGTATAAATAAGGGCTTACGTCTGGTATGGGCTCAAGATTCTCCCAATGCCAGCGTATTTTACGCAACACCTCTGTCCAGACAATTCTGAAAAAACCCATGAAATCCGCAAAGTGCTGTCGTCGACTATTTGGATTCGTGTTGCCATTTGCCAATGCTTTAATTGTGAATAAGAGTAAGTTCCAAAGGAAAGATCCGTAAGGTACAGAAGAGCTTGCTCTGAATTTTAACACCAGCTTCTTTGTATCCAACATTTCTTTTTGATCCTTCTTTCCTGCTTTATTATTATACAATGGCACTTTATTTCTACTAAATAAATTATTCAAGACTTCCTCTATTTGATCCGACTTTACTACTGTCACTTGCTCATCTCCTGATCGTGTTCCTCCTGTACTGTCTGCCATACTACCGGAGGCGCTGCTGCTAGTGCTGCGTGAACTATTGGCTAGAAAAAGGTTGCGAAGTAACATGGCACGGTCATTGACAGACTCATCGTTGCCTTCATCATACGGTGCAAGATACTCGCTGTTGCATGGATCCTTTATCCAGGAGCCAATAATTTGCTCTATGATGTTTGATAGATTTGCTCTCTGTTGATTTGCTGGAGCAAACTCTCGTGATAAAACCCACTGTTTAGCTGTGAGGGCATCCATATTTGTTGATTGGGCATCATCATAAAGTCCATCTTGCCAAAATGGAAATAGCGCACTTAGGGTTAAAGAGCGTAGAGGATCATTATAGGATCCAAAGGGGAGCATGTTCTCAGTTTCATCTTGTGGTTTCTGACTTGTTTGTCCAAAATCATCGCTAAAGTCTCGACTTATCGACGGACGTTCGGATGCTGTATCTGGCGTCTCTGGCCACTGCTTCCAGTTGTTTTCAAACCAATTCTTCAAGTCATAAGTATAGACAGCGGTTGTCCAAACATCTTTATCATCATAGTCAACTTTGCCTTTTGAGCGATATATCAGTCAAACACACGTCAATTAAAAAAGATGTCATGCTTACCATAAGTTTCACGTAGAGCACTTTGCTTTTGCATAAATAAATATTTTAGTTCATCCAAGCATGATAAAGTGCTAGGAGGCGAGATGATTGTCATATTAAATCGTGTCTCTGTTTCGTTCAAAGGGTGATCCATATTGGATGTTGTAAGCATATATCCAAGAAACATCTTGTGCCTCTCTTGGCCTACGGGCGTAAACACAGGAACGGAACAGCCTGTGTTCTGAAAGGCGATGGCACAAGCAGAAATAAGTTGCTTTGCTTGATGATTTTCTATGGATGATCTTGTGCCCAACAGTATCTTTTTCTTGATCGAATCATTTGCTAATTTTAATATCAAGAGTCTGCTCTGTCCTGTCCATCGATGGAGTGGATGATATTGGTTATACTGATACTGATAAAAGTGATCAGCTGCTAACGGAGGTGTATTATTACTCTCTACAACTGTTGGTTGGCAATGGTAAGTGAAATAAAACGTATCTTCATCTACTGACAGTACTTCCTTTCTGGTATATTCCTCTGCTGTAGGGTTACTAAGCGCTGCTTTAGCTGCTGATATTTGTTCATCAGAGAATATGCCAAAGGAACCGTCCTTTATGCCCCAAGAATATAGCGTTTCCTCAATATGAGTAACAAGTCGTTCGAAATTAGACACTGACGTGTAATCAACAAATTCAAAAGGTTCTTCTGCGCTATATGAGCTTTGTCTTCTCTTTGTTGACATATGTAGATTGTTAATGAATTAAAAAAAGAGAATGTTTACTTTCTGCAGATAAATAAACTTTTGTGACTTTACCCAGTCTACAAACTCACTCACATGCATACACACTCAAAGACAAAAGAAGCATCTTTACCCACTTTATAAGCATAAAAGAGAAATAAGATAGAGTCTAGACATAAAACATGAGATGTACTAGTAACTCCAAAAAACAACTAGTTTCTCACCACTTGTTTTGTTAATATATAATAAGGGTAATGTTAGAGGCGCTGCAAAAGGGCATTGCAAAATCCAAAAAAGGTAACACTCCCTCTCAAACTGCAAAATGCCCTTTTGAAGGTGTTCTAATTTTCGTACCACATCCATTTTTTAACTTCATAATATACTAATATCCTGGTAAATTTGAATAAAGATTATTAGTAAATGAAGCCTTGTTATCTTCAACAGCGATGAAGCAAATGACTTTTTACAGGGAAAACTATATAATAAATTGAAAACCTATCATTGAGCTCATCATGATGGGGAACAGAACGAGCAACGCTAAGGAGCAAAAGGGGATTATTGAAAATGAATGACGGGCTCAGAGGGGATTTAATCATATCCTTTGTCTTACTACTCTTCTGTAAACTGTCGTAATTTTCATTGCATTACATAAGCAGTCTACATTGTCCAATCAGATTTATACACCTTTACAATTAAATTTTAATTACCTTTTCCTCCTTTTTTTTGGGTTTGTTCTTTCTCTTCCGACATGCTTCGTTTTGCATTCTGTGTCATCGGAATCTATACTTGCTTCTTGACTTGGGGTGTTGTTCAGGAACGTGTAAGCACAACACCTTATGGAGATACAGAGCCACCAAAGAAGTTTAAATACTTTATTGTTCTCAATTTAGTACAATCACTGATAGCGGCTATTGTTGCTTTTATTTATTTAAAAGTCTGTGGCAAAAGCTTAAACTTAAAAGATACACCATACAGTCTTTATCTCAAATATGCTCAAGTCGCATTCTTCAATTGTATTGGTTCACCCTTTGGGTATGAAGCATTAAAGCATATAGACTATCCAACGATGATCCTTGGAAAATCATGCAAACTTGTTCCTGTGCTATTCATGAATGTACTTGTCTATCGAAGAAAATTTGACTGGCATAAATACTTATGCGTAACCTTGGTTACAATGGGTGTCTCCATGTTTATGCTGTATCACGAAACAAGCTCTTCCAAGAAAGCAGCTGCCACAAGTTCACTCTGGGGCTTATTCTTGCTTTCAATGAACTTGGCTATTGATGGCTTAACGAATGCGACACAGGATCAGATATTTACAAAGTACAAACATCTTGTCAGTGGGCAACATATGATGTTTTATATGAACATCATCAGCTCTGTCTTTTCTGCCGCCTACTTGATTTTCCATCCATTCAATAATGAATTACAACAAGCCTTGCTCTTTTTCCACCAGCATCCTGCTGTTATTCGCGACGTGCTCCTCTTTGGCTTTTGTGGTGCCCTTGGTCAGTGCTTCATCTTTTATACCCTTCAGCACTATGGCAGTCTTCGCCTTGTCACTGTTACGGTCACTCGTAAACTGTTTACGATGCTACTCAGCGTCTTTTGGTTCAATCATACACTGACGTTTGGCCAGTGGGCAGGCGTCGCGCTTGTTTTTACAGGTAATAAAAATAAAACAAAAAGTAAAAGTGAAATTAACCCTGAATTATGTACAGCAATTGGCATTGAAGCGTACATTGGCAAGCAACAAAAACTACAAGTCAAAAAAACAATGAATGCATCAGTAAAGGAACTTGATATCAAAAAAGCATTAAACGGCGAAAAACCTGCTCATAAGTTAGCATAAACCTATTTATTTATAGAAATTCATAGAAATAAACTCCTTTTTATCTTTCATCCTTGTGCTATTTGTTTACGTTTCTATGAACATAACAAGAGCTATTCTTTGTTGAACAAAAGATACATCTTTATAAATAGCGTTTCAAATAAGGAAAGAAATAAAAATACACATTTATTCATTTTATGGCTGCATGTACAACAAGGATGAGGTTGGATCAGTATACATGGGTTGTGATCTCTGTGGTAGTCTGTTCATAGACGGGTGAGGAATGAACCCATTAGGAGGTACAAAATCCTCCTGGAACGAATCAAAATCACCTGGTGGCTCATTATCCATATCCCCCATTTGATATCCATTATACGCATCTTGACCGTCACCTCTCCTTCTCATTCTGTAAGGTGAAGGTAATCCACTAGGATTCCACGGCGATTTTTTCGTAGGTCCTCTTACCCTTGACGACGATCTTCTTAGGGATGGGTGTCCGAAATAGTCTGGTCGATATCCATAATAAGGTGGCTCGACTTGCTGTTCCATTGGGTTCACCCCAGGAGCAAAAGGTGGTAATGGAGGTAAAGGCATAAACCCAGCATGATGGTAGAACATGGGCGGAGGTAAAGGTTTAAGGCCATCTATTGGATATCTGTTATCGTCTACTGGTCGATGCCTCAGAGAATTCTTTTTTAAAGAACGACTTTCGCTGAGGTAACGTTGTTCTTCAATCGACAACAACCGTTGATTTCTGTTTATGATTTCATCATCAGAATCTATATTTACGCCTGTGAAATAATCTTCGTCTTGTGTCTGAGTGTCTCCCATTTGCTGATATTCCGAAAGGCGAGGTACACTTCCTTCTGATTGCATGCTTTTGGCACTACGCAGTGATGATTTACGCGAGCGAGGCTGAGAGGCAGCACTAGGAATAAACTCATGCTCAGTAGCAGCGTTGGTTTTCCATTGTGATTCAAGTGATTTAGAACGTTGCCGTCGCTTAGGTTTCTTTGGTTGATCTTGCTGTAAACCCATTTTAGGCGGACCATATATATCAGGATAAGTATAGTCGTAGTCAAGAGGTACTTGCCTGGTTCCTCTACGAATGTATCTGTCAGGTGGAAATTCATGGTAGTTGAACTGAGGCAGGATGTAAGCGTTAGCAAAGTAACCGTCATCATAATTGTCTTTTGAGTCAGAATAATTGGATTTTCTGCCACGTTGGTATTGTCTATCTGGTTTTTCTTCTTTTGTCTGCGTATCAGTAGAGCCTGGCTTTCTAGACTTTGCTATTGGTGTAGAATTTGACGCAACAGGATTTATACTGGTTGTGGCATTAGATGCAGGTTCCAGTTCTATATTACTCTGTGAATCCACAAGTGTTTGAATATTTGTTTCAGTACTTCTATTACGTTGTTGTTGACTTTCATCATGATACATCCCAGCATTCAACAAGTTCTTGGCCAAGGCGTCTTCAAGCAATTGTTTGGTTGAACTGATCTGCTCAATGATTTCCTTTTCCCTCATCTTTTGTTCCATCACTCGTGACATCAGTTCCTTTCTGTCTAATATTCGTTGTTGTTCCATCATATCCAACGTACGTCTCAACTCCAATAGGTCTTCTTTTAAAGCCATCTTTCGTATTTGAGCTTGCATTTCATCTATCATATCATTTTGGACGTTTGCTGATTTTCTTATTGGTATATTATCGATGTTTTTCTGTGATGAAGTCGAGGGTATCTCAAAAGGAGATGTGTTTTGTTTATTTACTGTATCAGAATGAGAAGACGTTTGGCGTTGCTCTTTTATGTTCTCTGTTGGTTGGCCCTGAGTTGATTTTACTATGTTTTCTTGCTTTATCATCCTTGTATTAAGATTATGACCTGCTTCAGAAGTTATAGGAAGAGAAAGAAAAGAAGACTCGGAAGCGGATAGGAATGATGTATTTGAATCGTCGCTTTTTCTCGTAACATCATTGGATGGTTCCGAATGTTTTTGTTTCGTATCAGTTGA
>JAMYHX010000549.1:0-26404 GCA_025529335.1 Rhizopus sp. PT2906
GTTCATTCTGTTTGTCGATAAAGATGTATTCTATCGGTATTCTCTGTGTCTTTATGTCGTTCATCAAAAAAAAAAAGCGAAAAAAAAGGAAAATAGATATAAAAAAAAAAAAAAAAGATGGAGAGGAGTCTATTTCTTATCAAGGATTAGAGATAAGGACCGAGGACACACAAGATTACAGGCACTATGAGTGTGTGACCGTCCATTCATCACAAAACGGTTCCCTCCCCTCCTCCCCCTTTTCTCTCTCTCTTGTTCATCTTTAAAATGATATATGTGTATTATGAGTTAATATGAACAAATATGTATCCTATCATTCTCCATTGTTTAGAGTTAAAATATAATAAAATTACTGTATTTATTAATAAAAAAAAAAGAGTACATATGAATATCCAAGTCTCTAAAAGAGAATACTTTGTGTTGTCATTTATATAAATGTCTCTTAAATTGTATTAAATGGTTAAACAAGCTCATATGTCAATGGGAAAATTAAGTAAAAAAAGTCGTCACAGCTGATTACGAAGAAATACAAAAGTGTGTGTGGAGAGAGAGAGAGTGAATGACTCGTGATTATTCTTTTTTTTTTTTTTAAATCATGGATTACGATGACGATGATGTTCAAGACTATCAAGAGTAAATAATAATAATAATAATAAATAACATAAGCATGTACTTATTCTTTACAAATAGTTATGAGCCATTTGTAGAAGAAGAGGTATATACAAATAAAAAGAGAGTAGAGTGTATACATTGACATGGATTAGCCCTATGATGAATTACCTGTAGAAGAACCTGCTCTTTATGATGAAGAATTACAAACAACAACAAATAATGGAGACATACCTACAGAACCTATGACAGATCGTATAGATATTTTAAATGATGTCATGTCAGGAGGAAACATTAGACAAAGAGAACAATTACCAGATCCAAATGAAAGAACAGAACGTTTGACAACACCTTATATGACTAAATATGAAAGAGCAAGAGTATTAGGAACAAGAGCCTTACAGATTAGGTATGTACAACCTCTTTTCTTTCTCTCTCTTTCTCTCCATACTCATTTTATTAGCTTAAACGCGCCTGTGATGGTCGAATTGAATGGAGAAACAGACGCATTGGCTATTGCTAATCGAGAATTAAGAGAAAAGAGACTTCCGTTGACCATTCGTCGCTATATGCCAGATGGTACTTATGAAGACTGGAAAGTCAGAGATTTGATCGTCGATTAATGATAAATAAAAATGCCATGTGTTGAGTTTACACAAACTAAAAAAAATCGGAATTTCAATTGACTCGGGAGACACTTTTTTTTCCAAAGCGGTGTTTTGATCATGAACCTTCTTTTTTCTTTAAGAGAGAAAAAAAAAAAAAAAAAACTCAACTGTTGCTATTCCATCTTTCATCTACACATTAGCCTCATTTTAACTTTAAGGAAATCACAATAACAAGTCAACAGAACAACAAGGTAAATATCTAGACTGAGTATAGTTTTTTTTATTACGTGTATTTGAAAAAAAAAAATAAAACAAAGGGAAAGGAGGGTGTGAGTATAAGAAGGGTGTAAATGTGTGTGTGTATGAATATTAAATAGATAGGAGTTTCTATTTGGGGGAGGGGGAGTAAAAATAAAATAATTTCTCTTAAAAAAGGTTCTAAGACACTATTGTTAGTTTTCATAAATACACGATGGCAGCAACTGTACCACCGCAACAGATTACAGCTGCTCAGAAATTAGCACAAGTGAATGAACAAACTTGGTTAACTATGGGTAATTACAAATAGAGTAAACCGTTTATATTGGTTATTCATTATATGCGTGTTTTTTATTTATATAGGCAATCTAGCTGAAATGATGACTGATTATGACAAGGCTATGAATTGTTATGAATCCGCACTAAGACACAATCCCTACTCAGTTGTCGCTCTCTCTCAGATCGCGTCATTATGTAGAGGACGTGAACAGTTTGGAAGAGTAAAGTGTGTGTGTGTGCGTGTGTATATAATGTGTTCACATTTATTATTTATTTAGGCCGTAGAATATTTTAAACGTATCCTTGCCATTCAAGAAAATAATGGTGAAACTTGGGCCGCTTTAGGACACTGTTACTTAATGATGGATAACTTACAAGAAGCTTATCAAGCCTATCAACAAGCCCTCTATCATCTTTCAAATCCAAAGGTAAAACATTCAGATATAGCATCCTAAAACTGACAACATCCCCTATTTATTTAGGATCCTAAACTTTGGTATGGTATCGGTATCTTGTATGATCGTTATGGTTCATTAGAACACGCAGAAGAAGCCTTTTCAGCTGTGATGAAAATGGATCCAAAGTTTGAAAAGGCAAATGAGATTTACTTTAGATTAGGAATCATATACAAGCAACAACAGAAATATGACCTTTCACTTCAAGTAAGGTTCTCTTATCTCTCAAAAGTTCTATATCTAATATTAAAGTTATAGTGTTTCCGTTATATCCTTCACAACCCACCGAGACCTTTGACAGAATCTGACATCTGGTTCCAAACGGGTCATGTCTATGAACAACAAAAGGAGGTAATGTATACTGGATTAAATAATTATTCATTCACTAAACCCTCCTAGTATGAACATGCCAAGGAAGCTTACGAGCGTGTGTTGGCCGAAAATCCCGATCACGCTAAAGTGCTTCAACAATTAGGCTGGCTCTACCATCAGCAAAATACGTCATTCTGCAATCAAACACTCGCCATCCAATTCCTAACCCGCTCTCTTAAATCAGATAGCAATGATGCCCAATCCTGGTATCTTCTCGGTAGATGCTACATGGCCGAACAAAACTATAACAAGGCATATGAAGCATATCAACAGGCCGTCTATCGTGATGCACGCAATCCTACATTCTGGTGTTCTATCGGTGTCTTGTATTATCAAATCAATCAATACCGCGATGCATTGGATGCCTATAGTCGAGCTATTCGTTTAAATCCTTATATTAGCGAAGTATGGTACGACTTGGGTACACTGTATGAATCCTGCAACAATCAAATTCAAGATGCTCTCGATGCTTATCAACGTGCTGCTGAGCTCGACCCAACGAACCCTCACATCAAACAAAGACTAGAACTACTGCGAAAGTCACAAAATACTCAAACTTCTCAATCGTAAGTCATTATCCATATACAGTTAGGCTTGTTTTCTAAATTTGTCTTTTCTAGTACTCCTGGTAATGCACCAGTTCCACAAGATGTGAGCAATCCTAGTCAGTATCAAAGCGGACATACCACTCAACCACTCAATGGCGTATCCTATAGCCAATCTGCACCCACAGGCCCTCCTTCAAGCATGTCTGCTTATCATACCGCCAGTGGTGCTCCTTCTTCTAATCCTTCCCAACGCCATCCTGAAGAAAGAGTGGCAACGCCTCAATTACCTGTCGTCAGTGTAAGTTTGATATTTTTGCCATTGTTTCAAGTTTTCTCACTTTATATATATATATACTTTCTATAGCATGGCATGAGTTCTCACGAAAGCGGCCCAGCTAGAGACCTTCCTATGCCTGGTCACCCACCACAGCCAATGACAGTCCAACAACAGCAACAACAACAACAGCAGCAGCAACAACAACAGCAACAGCATCAACAACAACAACAACAACAACAAATGGGCGTTAATCGTCGATCTTCTGGACCTTATGGACAATATCCTGCACATGTTGCACGTGAAGATGTTCGCATTGCTGATATTGGCGGCGGCCGTGCACCCACTCCATCCGATAGATCTCAAATGAACCCCATTTTGTCCGAACAACAACAACAACAACAGCAACAGCAACATGGCAACTTGCCACCTATGTCGATGCGATACAAAGAAGATATGGCGCGTTCACCCAATTTACCTCACACCTCGCGTCCATCCTCCCGCAGCTCGCATCCAGTGACGCCACAACAGGCTCAAACTTATGACCATCGACTTTCACCACCCATTGAAAACTATCGCTACGAACAACAACCATTGCGTTCACCTGCTCAAAGACCGATGGAAGCAGTCGATACACATGAAAAGAGTCATGAAGAAGATGAAAAGAGGAAGCGAACGCCATTTAGACAATCGAATGTAGATGAAGATTATGATGAGAGCGCAGCTGATGCACTCTTGAGTATGGGAAACCCTCAGCTCGGGCAAAAACGAAGCTTACAGCATGAACATGAAGACAATAAAAAGCCTAGGTCAATGCCTGAAGCCAGCCATTCACCAAAGGAAGAGAAAAAGGAAGAACCTGTCCATGTTGGCCCAGAGGAAAAGAAGGAAGAAAAGAAGGAGGAAGAAGAACCTGAAGAAGGTGAAGTGGATGAAAAGGAAGAAGGCGAAGTGAAAAAGGAAGATGAATTAGAAAAAGAGAAGGAAACTCCTGCTGAGGCACCTGCCAATGTATCAACACAGAATAATATTAAGGAAGAAGGATTAGCTAATGAAACTGCAGGATCAGCATAAAGTTTTATATTTTTTGGCAGCTAAAATAAACCTTTTTTTTTAAAAAAAAAAATCATGTGTGTACATCTTTATTAAAATAAAGAGATGTACTAAATATGTCTTTGTTGTAAGCCATCTTTATACAAATTAAGTGAACTTCCTGTTGGCGTACCAGCCACAATGCCTTGATAGTCCAGACGGTAAATCTTGGGAGGAAGACCTTTACCGAATTTACGATTGATATGATTAGAACAAAGAAGTCCACAAAACATGACAAATAAATGAACAGGTATCATCGAAAACGCCACGATCCAAGTAATGTTGAGAGCTTCTCTAGTAAATGTTTGATACTTGAATTTGCAGCCAGGTAACAGTGTACGAGGGAAACATTTGTTTGATCTTTCATGATAGTCTGAGAATGATTTATAACCACAGCAGTGAAGCTATTGTTTTTAAGTTAGAATCATAATACATACATACATATATATATATATTATACTTGCATTAGCCTGAATACGAGCTCTTCCATCTGAATCCAATAGATAGTGCCATTGGTATGATAATTTGCCTTCCAGATTCCATTTATTCTTACGGTAAGCGGTGTATCCGATAGCAGCAATCATACCAAAACATGGCCATAATAATAGATTGTAAAATGTCAAAATGGCTCTATTATTCAACATGATGCCAGTGTAACCAAGAAGGGATGTGAATAAACAAATAGTACCTGTTGCAAGAATCACTATTTATAAAGATTAATTATGCATTTTTTTTTAGATTTCATATGTTTACAATTAAGAATCAATCTTTCGCCAACAATGACAACGTCCGCACGTAAATAAACTATTGAAGGGGGAGGGTTGATCTCCTATTCATCTTGCTTTTTTTTTTTCATTTTCATTTTCTTACATTTAAAAAATGTTAATAGAGCTAGTAAAAGTGTGCCGAGACCATAACAGAACAGCTACAAAAAAAAGATGTGAGTTATGTTTATTATTATGATGATGATGATTACCAGTGTATTAGAAAACAGTAACCACCATTTATGTTTAGACCATCTTTGTTTCTTTTTAACAGAAGGATTCGGGAACTGTCTTTTCACCACATGAAGACTGGTTGTATCTACTGAAGTACGAGATCCTAAAGATTGCCTTGATTCTGATTTCATCCATGGTAATATGGGTTCTGGTAAGTCGTTATTCACGACGGATTCATATGAATCATATTGTCTAGGATTGGGTCTTATATCATGTAAGCTGACTGATGAACTTGCATGGCTTGTTTGATGAATATATCCTTTATTCGATAAAAATGTTGGGTTCATTTATAAAAAAAGAAGAAAGAGAAGAGAGAGAGAGAGAGAGAAAAAAAAAGAAAAGTATCTAAAAATAACATATAATTCAACCTCCTCTGTCTTTCTTTCTCTGCCACTCGCTTTATCTCACAAACGCGCAGACACACATACACACACTTTGTCTCTTATTACTATCTTTGCTCAGATTGTCTGACTGTCTAATTTTTTTTTATTTTTTCATCCAGGTACAACAGTGCTAAATATAGTAACTGTAGGAGAAAATAGAAAGAGAGGGGGGTACGATTACCATGATTAAGACAATTTCATTGCTCGTGAGCCTAATCATGGCCATTGATTGGTTGGTATAGATCCCTCTATGTGATTCGGCTGAGTTTTGATGCCACTCTTGTAGATGCCGTTTAAGCCTAATTGGACACCTCGTTTTTACACAAATGGACGATACAAAGATACGATCATTAAAATAGCTATCAAATATGACAGGGAAGTAGTTTTTATAATTGAACTGTATGACACAAAATAAATAGATAAGTTGGAGGGTGCACAAGAGTCATTCAACACAGCAATCTTCATCTCTTCTTTCTTCTTTTTGATATGTGTGTTTATTTTCCTGAAATAATCAATTACATTATTGGTTTTTGACTATAAATTTGGGGATAGCTTTTCTACTTTATATTCTCAGAGCATTGGCTCAAGAGCCAGACATCTATCGAAAAACGAATACGAATGGTTTATCCAATTTTACACAGTCATCAACAGATATGGTTTTGGCTGATTCAATGATTCTAGCACTCAGATTATCATCTACATACAGTCAGGTAATCTCTCCCTAATGTCCATCCTTGACTTTGGACCAGAACAACCCAATAGGGTTCAAAAATAGTAAGGTGGCAAGCACCTGGCCTTATATCCGCACGATTCGATCAGACTTTAAACCTCAGTAACTTTATGAATAATAGCGTTGTTCATAACAAGATGACGCCCCTTCATATCAAATTGATCCAAAGCATCCATGACACCAACCAAAAACTCCAGAAAATGTTCACTACAAGTACCAACTCTAGCGTTTACCTCAAGATCTTCAGCCATTTCCTCTTTTTCTCTTCTACATACCGTTCGCTCTTTTCTAAACAGCTTTGGCTTACGAAAGGAGAGATCAATCACTCCTTTTTTCACAAATGGCACCAATTACTGATACCGTGATGCCTCTGTTTGCAGGAATTATCGCTTTAGCAGGCACTCCTGTCTTCGATCTATCGAAATTTCTACGAATATGCATGTTAAAACCTGCCTCATCAATGAAAATACGGTTTCCATGCCCGTTCATGATTTCGCCATCTTTCCATTCAAGAAACTTATCTCTACGTAGCGTAAGATAACTAAGAGCCGTTCTAGAAGACACAATTGGTTCTAGTTTCTTAAGAGTTAAAGAGGCATGTAAGATGGGGTATCTATGAAGAACTGATAATGTAATCGAACTAATTCGTGAAAATTTTCAAGCAACGCATCTCTTGTCTGCCTAAGTACAGCTTGCGGAGTCTTACCATAAACACTCGCACAGAAAATCGGTATGATTCGGCTCAAGTTTTCTCTCCTAACTTACTCGTTGCTTCCTACCACCGGACAAGCGTTTCTCATCATCTTCCCTGTAAACCTTTACATAATGTTGAGCTATTCACTCAACAATTCCAACAATTGCCCCTGTTTTTCTTACAGAATGGCCCTACTCTATAACAAGATCAAGAAGCTCTTGTACTTGTTCAGGTAAATAGGATCTATACGCTCCTCGAACCTTTGCTGAGGCTTTCTTCTTGCGTTGCTTCAATCCATTCTCAATTTCTACAATGATCTGAGCTTCTGCTTCTGGTTGATTGTTCTCCAGGATCTGGCGATATACCTGATAGCTCTTCAAATTCAAAGGCTTCTTCACTTTTGGTTCAGGCAACCTCTCATTTGTACCTGGTTCTTTCCAGTGATGCCATTCAAATTCTGTAGCTTCGTACAAATCTTTTGTATTCTCAACTTTCATGGGTTCGTACTCAGGAATGTCGTCCAAGGCATTGAAACAGTGCATGTACTCATCTGGTACGTCATAAGTATCAACCCTCTCACAATGGTTCTCACTATGCCTCTCACTATGCCTCTCATTATGGCTCTTCACACGATTAATAAATAGAAGCATCCTAACATGAGCAGAATCATTGACAGTGCCCTTTCATACTTTTTTGGGACTTACTCTTAGACTCCAAATACTGAAAGGCCATTAGACTTGTTTTGATTACTTGTAACCAATTTATTTAACATATCTTTCATCACCTTTGACAGCTTTATCCCCCTTTCTTCGATTGCCTTAGTGTTTAGGTTATGAGCAGCAGTTTCACAAATATCTTAGATCCAATTACTCTATCAATATTTCTTCTTCTAGTACTTGCAGCATTTGCTGCTTTGTCACTACGAAATAATAAAATCAATATACAGTTGTTTATACCGATCTTTTTGTTTTATTTACCAAATAACTGTAGCGTTTTTATATCATCGAATATGGTAAAAGCTTTTCATTATGTAATGCCAAACTAAACATGACTTTATGAAGCTACCATTTTGAATTGTTTATCTTTAAGAAGAAGAAGGGATAAAAAGAAATGTTGTTATTTATTCTAGTTTTATGTTATCAGTTTGATCAACAAAGACCACTTAGCTCATGTGTAATTATGATGACATCGTACTTTATATCAGAGAGCATGAACTGGACAGCCTTAGGTTAGGTCGAATTTGGTAGTGTGAAGGTGAAGTGACAACGTAGATAGTGGCCGTAGCATTAGCCTATTTTGAGTGCACCAAGTATTTGCCTCTCTTTCTTGAGAGATAAATTCATATTCTACATCAAGAAATATGGAAAGACATCTGTTCCTGAACAAGATTAACGTGACGCTGCACTTCCAAAAGGCTTGTTGACAACATCACAGGTAGCGCTTGTAACATTAACCCTCTCGTGGATTTCCTCGTGCGCGTAGTGTATACCCTACTTTAATTGATGCGAATCACAGCTGAAGCAACAAACGTATCAAGCGCGCATAATAATGAGTATCCGTTAGCTGGACGAAATGACTTTGCATCTCGTGGATGGACTGGGATTTGACAAGAGGGGAAACGTCATGTGTACCGCCTTTGCTAATCAATAAAGAAATAGACATTGGATCCTTAAGTAAGATAGCAAACTGAATTCAAAAAGCAATGTCTCATTCCGATCAGTTTTTATCTGCCCCTGCTTTGTCTATTTCTGTGTATTATTTGGTTGAATTAAAAGCTATTTGACTAAATAAGCTCTATTATGATCCAAAGAGAGAAAGAGAGAGAGAGATTTATATTTTATACAAAAGTGTCATTGTAACTATAAAGTGCAATTAAAATAAGCTACATCTAAACCAGAGAACCATACCCATTCTTTAATCCGGGATGTCCCACAACGAGTGCTTCTGTAGATGCATTCCCAGCACTATTTTGACGTCTGATAATATCTCGTTCGTTCTTTTCATACTTATCTCCAACGTATAACGCTGCTCCAACCACGTTTGTCCACATGAAGAGTAAGTTAAATAAAGGTATCAACTCCAATGCGACAGCTACAGTTCCGAATTGACAATAGGCTGATCTATGTTGCCAAGCATACTTTCTTGATTCACTCACGCTTAGTCCACGAAACTCCAAGTCATAGTGAATATGATGGCCCCAGCTACATACACAATGTTATTAATACAAAGTAACGAAAGAAAAAGATATCAAGTTACCATGCAACCCAGCCATTAATATAGCAAGCGACAAATGTACCTACAACAGGCACTAAATGTAACGGAGATGTAATAATTAATATCAGAATCTATCAAAAACCGTTAACCTTTTTTTTTGCTTTTTTTTTTTTTTTGCTTTATATTACCTGAGCCAAGAGAAGTAACCAGACCAAAGCTAAGCCTGAAGAAATTCCTCGACAGCAAAGACGAAGCCCAGAGACAGGGACACGAGTTGCAAACATCCTATCAAGTCCCCTTGCTTTTAGAGTTGCATCAAATAAGGCATCTTGATAAATGGGCAACACAATTGCAAAAAAGAGTAAATCAAGCACTGCCGATTCAAGCAAAACAAAAATGACAGACACTATCCAAGCAAGCCAAACTGGACAATGAGCGTTGATGAGAGCATGAGCTTGAAGGGGTAAAAGGTATACAAATGAGAATATGAGTGAAATGAGTCCAAAGACAAGTGTGAGTAAAAATGGACAAATCGTTTTGATCCACAGCTAAAAGAGAGTTGATAAGAAAGTCCATTTTTTCTTTCTTGAACTTACTTGAGGATGACCAACAAAATAAACAATGCCTGCTACGGGATAAGCATAAGGCGGGGCCATGATATAAACAAGAAAGAGAAAAAAGAAGGGAGAAAAGGTTTATTGTTTGAGAGTTATTTTTTAAGCCAATTTTCTTTTTTTAGATAAAATAAACTTTATCAAAAAGTGTGCATATACATGGTTTATTGTTAAAGTGCATGATGAATACATTGGAAATATTAAGAGGGGATGTTAGACCGTATTGGTGATTGTAGTGGTATCAAGATTATTTTTGGAGTATTTTATCCTTATTTTGCCTTTGATGACTAATAATCCTGCTATAGATGCGTTTTCCATGAGGGGCGTGTCGAATGGTTGACAGGAAAGGTCGAATACGATATACAAGCTAAATCACGCCAGTTAGCTCATCTTTATATATCTTATACAGCTATATTACCTGTTCACGCTGATCTTCGTCAGCATAATCCAGCGAAGTCTGAATGACATAGTTTGCAAAAGAATCTTGTACTAGCTTATCTATTGTTTCGCATTCAATCAGTTCATGGACCAGCAAACGCCTAGTTTGTGGCGATGCAGTGCGTATGCACTAAAGGCACATAGTTAGCTACTACTCTTTTTGTCAGTCATGCAGTCTACCTTTTCTATAACATTAGAACTGAACTTTTGTATTGACAAAGTACAGACATGATGAATAAAGTGCTGATTGATACTTTCTATATAATTTGGAACTTGTAAATCCAAGATATACTGTACAACATAGTTGCCAAAAGGATCCTGAACAAGCACAAGTGTATGTTTTGATATCTCACCCACAAGCTGGTCCTTTTGCTGTGGTGTAGCAAAGTCAAGACATCTTTGCAGTACACAACATCCATGCTTATGAGACGCTATTTCCACACAGTGTTTACAAACAGCGTTATATATAAACTGATTATACTCGCTGGATAAATGACGAAGGCATTTTTGAATAACATGGTTGCCGTTCAAATTCTTGATCAATGGGGCAACATGAGCACTCAATGCAGATATAACGTACTGAATCTATTCATTCTATTAGCTACAAACGCCCTTCTTGTTGACATTTATCTCAATTACCTGCTCATGGGTAGACACGCACTCTACCAGTCTCTGAATTGCCCTTGTACCATGCATGTTTAACGCGATATCGATAAGGTGTGGACGAATGATTTGAATCAATTGAATTCTTTGTTCATCGTTACATTTTTCCAACAATTTTTGACATAAATAGTTACCAAAAGGATCTAATCATGCCTCTTTCTGTCAACCATGATGTCTATATACATGTGTGTGTGTTTTTTACCTATCATCAATTCAGCAAAGTGACTGTAAATGTCATTGAATATCAAGTCCAATTCCTCATTGGCGTTTTCCTCAATCTTTCTTTGCAAGAATCGACACCCATTTTGATCTTTACATAGATCATATAGCCTACCTGCAAAGTCACTGACATTTGCATCCACAAAACGATCTTGGTTGGCACTCGACCGTCGATTGACACTATAGTTCATATCATGTTTAGCATGTCGTCCATTTCTATCCTTTGTCTTTTGATAAGTCGTATTCAATAATGAAGCAGAAAAAGGTGTTTGCAATAGAGGACCATGACTACTAAGGGTGTGTTGTTGGTAAAGAGATGGTGTAGCAGGGCTCGTCATGTGAAACCGCAATTCTTGAGATAAAAAGACAGAATCCATAGGGTAATATTGGCGCTGTACCTCTTTCATAGAACGTCGATGGTTCATGGAATCTGTAGTTGAATAGGTGGACTGTCTGCTTTGAGCGATAAAACTGTCATTTCCGTATCGGTCATTGATCTCAGGATTCCACTCATACGAGTAGCGTCTAGTCGGGCCGGAAATGGATTCTGGAAGAAGAGGATTGATCGTTTTAGACGTGAATGACGGCGACCAAACATTTGATGTGCTTTCGGTCAGCGTTGTTACCACTGGGAACTTTTCCAAGTTAATAATAAAATGTAAACTTGATAATATATGAGCTTACTAGGTTTTTAATTGCTGTCGTATGCTTTGATACCGGAGGATGATGGATAAAGAAAGCAGCACCTGCATGCAATGAATCAGGATGAGTGATCTTTATCCCTTTTTTTTTTTCCTTTTTATACCTTCTGTATTGCTCTGTACAGTGTCATGCAGTCCCATATTCGTTCCCAATCCATTCGTCGATTCTTGAGCAAGTGATAATTTTCTACGTATTTTTATATAAGTAAAGAATTGAGCTATGATCAATGCATATACCTATCATAAGGTTCATTGAGAGATAATTTTGAGTTCAGTAGTAGATCTATATGGTCATCACTTGAATTTCTTCGTGAATTAGGTACAGATCGAGAGAAAGTTTTAGTCATGCTTGTCAGTGGCGGTGGTGTAGGATAGGTCATTTGGTTGATCAAGTTGGCTGGATCAGAATTGATGGAAGGCAAGATTTCTTCGTTGTCACTGTCCATCGTGGCAGATCTGTTTATGTTTTAAAGAAGCCTTCAACTATGTGTAAACTTTTTGCTTTTATTATAATAATATTGTTTTCGCGTTGTGATGACAAATTTTATATAAAAGAAAGAGAAAAAAAAAAGAAAAAGAGGCCGATTTTTTGTGTAGTTATGCAACAGAGAGAGAAATGACATCATAACAAAAATGTACTAAAAGGGCGTTACCATGACATTAAATCAATGCTGCTTTTGTCCTTTATTCGCCTTTTCCCATTGTTGGTATTCCCATTCAACTACGTTGTCGATCATTCTCATATCCTTTAAATAGATCATCTTTGCTAAAGGTGAGTCAATGATGGTATCGATTATGCCAGTTGAGTAGATCAATTGAACAAGGGCGAACCAGCATATACCAAAACATGTGCCAATGCATGACCCAGCAATAACTTGATTTAGTGTATGATATCCTAAATAAACTCTGTAACAAACAAGTCAATATACAAAAATACAGTCCAATTTTAATAAGGTTATTATTCACCTTGAGATGGATACTAAAATGGCAAGTAGTAACATTAAGTTACTTATGAGCACCTTCCAGATACTTTGATGAAATGAAATATTCTTCATCAAATAAAGCGTCCCATAGACTGCAAAATACCAAATGAATTGAGAATGACTAGATGGCATACCATATCCATCACCCAAGTGAGCTATCGTACATTTACATTAATTTTAGGATAAACACCAAGCTATTAATGGTTTACTTGCAGTTTACCGTGTGGCCTTTCTTGTTCTATTGCTTCTTTTAGTAAATAATTGATGACTTCGTTCAAAAGTTGTCCTAGAAGCATCAAGATCCCTGCCATTTCACGACGAGACACAATAACAGATGCATAGAAAACGAGAATGGCGATAGGAGCTAGGGTGATGTAAGCAAAAGCATATGATATTTTATCTTGAGGATCAAAATACACGTGAGTTAATGATATAGAAGCCAACGCATGTCCTTCATTGCTATGACAACTGATTGTCATCTTGTAAAAAAAAGAAAAGAAAAAAAAGGCACACAAAAAACTTTAACCTCAGCTTTAGCCCTTCACCACTGGTTTTTTTCGTGTATTTCTAAAAATAAAGAGCTGTTTTGTACGACAATGCAAAGATTTGACTTATTTGGAAGAGCTATTTTCGACGTTGCATATTGGTTAAAAAAGAAAATAGCAGAGATACAATGAAGGTATTACCATCAAAAACAAAGCTTCTCAAAAGTATACGGTATGCTTGCGATGCTTAAATGCATTACTGATATATTCTCCTTTGCCTCTGTTGAAAAGTTCAATGTTCTTTTTTTTTTTGCACAAAGCAGGTAATTTTTATTTTGATAGATATCCTAATGAATTCTAATATTATTTGGATATACATGCGAGCAGAAACCAAATTACGCCTATGAAGCGTGCTCTATCAACCTGATGGGCGATTTGATCTCTGGAGAGAGTCTTGCTTAGAAAATTCCCAGCACTTTAAAAACAGAAGGAGATTCCTTCTACAATTTATTTTTCAAAAGGTCTATTTCCAAACGTAAAACACCGTAATATCAATAAAAGAGTAAAGGGGTGTCACTAAACAGCTTATTTTGAGGCTCTTTCTAATCACAGTCATTAAAGCATAGCTCTCTTTCTCTTAAAAGGTCCGTAACGATATTACTATTAAAAAAAGAGCAAAAACATGATGCTTTCCCTCTTTTTTTCTTACTTTTATCAAGTGAATTAGGTTAAATGCAGCTGTGTTTACTGCAATGGTATCTCTTCAAATGACAACTTGGTCACTAACATCTGAAGATTACAGTTGACTTTAAATTGTTGCTTTTATTTTTCAAGACTTTTTTTTTCCTCTTTTTTCACCTTATCTTTCTTTCTTTACCCCCATTTTTATTCCCCATTTGATAAATGTCTTCAAAAGCCTCAAAGAGAAAGTTTGCTTCATTGACACGCACTGAAATCGAAGAGTGCTTACGTCAACAAAAGCGTATCAAACTAGAAATTCAACAGCTACCTTGCCGTAAGCTTAAGTTGAACTATAATAACAGCACTGCTATTTATTGTGGTAATTGCACGCGTAAGAAAGGTGATTGCTCCTTTGTTGACCTGCGAGCCTTCAAAGTCGAAGCCGATAACACCTTGACTTATGGTCCATACTTTCCTTCTGCTACAACAGAAGATCCTTTGAAGGCTAAGCTTACTATTGCAGTTAAACCCAAGCCACCAGATAGTACAGCCAAGCAGTACATTCAGCAGTATGTTGAGCCAGTACTGAGACAGATTGTTAGCGATGAAGAGCAACTTACTACTGCTTTGAGCGATGAAGTGTCTGTCATCAACCGTAAATTTGTTGGTGGCTACGGTCACAGCTGTGATAGTTGCTTGACTAGCATATTCAACTATCACTATATCTGCGCTACTTGCGCTTATGAAATCTGCCCTTCATGTTTCAAGGACGCCAAATTGATGAGGTGTCTTCATTGCGTCCATCATACACCTGATCATTTCGTTTTATTTAGCAAGTACTCAGATGATTCTTTCTCTGAGCTCAAGTCAAGCCTTTTCAGAGAACACCGTGGCACGAAAAGATCATTCTCTGAGGATCAACAGGAGTTTAACGATACCAAGGTTGTCATGAAGAATCCATCTGGTGATATTGAAGTGTCATTCGATATGAGCTTAAAGACACGTAAGAATAAACTTTATTACGCGCTTATTTCCTTGTTAACCTTTTCCAATAGCTGAATCAGTCTCTGATGTGACACATGCCCCTCCCAAAAAGGCCTATATTGTTACCGTTGAAGACTCCTTATCCCCCCATACCACCATCCATAGTGCTTCTGAATATACCACTACCAGTGCTGCCTTCTCTTGTGCGTCTGGTTCCCCTGCTCCCACTGTGAATACCCTCGATACTAATACATTGAACCCATCATCTGATACTGGCCGCTCCTTTGCCACGAGTCTGTCTATTCCTAAATGCACCATTACCTCTGATGAGCACCTAGTTATATCACGCGAAAGCATAACCCTAGAACAATTCCAGGCTTATTGGAAACGACACAAACCTTTAATCATTACAGATTCACTAAAGGACACTGATTCCGAATGGTCTCCTGAATATTTTATCAAACACTACGGAAAAGATCCCATTGAAGTCATTGACTGTAAAGATTATACAAAGAAAAACAAATCAACTGTGAAGGAGTACTTTGAAGGCTTCTCAGATCATCGCAAGCGCAAGGCTTTGGCAAAGAAACTGGGAACATCTGAGCTTTTGAAAGTCAAGGTAACATAAAAGATTCTATTATAACATCTACATATGACTGACAAAGTAACTTATAGGACTGGCCACCTACTGAAGATATCGCAAACAAGTTTCCCCAGCTCTATAAGGAGTTTATGGCCACTGTGCCAATACCTGAATACAGCGCAACAGATGGTTATTTTAACTTGGCCAATCGTTTACCTACTGAATTTCTTCCTCCTGATCTTGGACCCAAGATGTTTATTTCATACATGTCTGGCAAAACTAACCTTCACTGCGACATGACTGATGCGGTCAACCTTATGTATTATGCCGGCAAGACTAATAACACAAACCACGCTGCTGCCATATGGCATATATTTGCTGCAAAGGATTCTAAAGCATTATCAAAATGGCTAAAGAAGCGTCACCAGAAATTTCTGAAAAAGTGGCATCCCATCCACAGTCAGTCGTTATACATGGATGACAAAGAACTGAAGCTACTGGAAAAGCAGACAGGCATTAAGCCTTGGAAAATATACCAGAATTGCGGCGATGCCGTCTATATACCAGCTGGATGCCCACATCAAGTTTATAACTGCACAGAAGCCATCAAGTGCGCGGTTGACTTTGTCAGCCCTGAAAACCTTGAAATGAGCCTATCGGTAACTAAGCAGTTTAGCAAATTACCAAAGACGGATGCTTTACAGCTCAAGTCTACTCTGCTGTTTACTTGGAAAGAGATAAACGAAAACTAACTTATACCATAAAAGCATTTAATAAAGCATAAAATACAAACATAAGCCAAGTGTGCCCCTATATAACTAGAAGACGAATGAGTAATGTATTATTTGTTTTATACCTACCGAAGTGTTAAGGAATGCGCCGCCGTTATCGACTGTGCATTAAATTTAGGAGAATCGTTAGTCTTTTGAAGGACTTCTGAAGAGGGGAGACCCTTCACTGTCATGCTTTGATTTGTAAACAAAGGTACTATATATATTCAATACACTGTTCACATCGCGATTCCACACCGTACCACAAGATTCACACCTGAGGACAACATGTGCTCTTCACTTTGATCCAGTAATTGATATGTTATTTAATTGTTTGGATTTGCACTTGTTACATATCTGACTCGTTAAGTACTCGTCAGCCGAAAAGAATTCAGTTCCCCGTTGGACTGTTTGCATTTTCGTTTGATTTCTTCGGTAATGCGTCTAGTAGGTGCAGCACGTTTTCCTTTCATATTTGAACAAAAAAGAACCATTTTCGAACGTAATGATCCGCTTCTGCTGAGAGGAGGAAGGGAGGTCAGCAGGAGGCAGAGGTGCATGTTTGCTTTTGTTTGGGTTTTGGTTTTTGGCGCCAAGTTGTACTTGATGAGCCATATTTTTCGCTGTTGTCAAGAGTCCTTTAACAATCTCTTGAGTTCCTTTTTGCTTGTTGATATAAGTCTTTAACTTTTGGGACCTATGCCATACACAGCGTTATTAAAATACACACTATGTAAGAGAGTGACATACCATTTATCTGGACAGTAGTAGTTATGGATTCTTTGATAGTTTTGTAGACGTGTAGAGGCAGCTAGTAAAAATGAGATCAAGTTTGCAGTTTTTAAAGTAGGTAATTTACTAATATACTTAAATCCGTCTAAATGACACTCTTGATGTTCTTTTCGTCTTCTTATAGCAAGATTGTAACTACATAAATGATAGTATTCTTCCAAGCTTATAATTCTAACGCGTTCATGTTCTGTAGAATCAACTGCAGTAAAGATGGTTGATATACCAGGATCAACAGCCCAAATTTCTGCATCGTCAACGATATCAGCAAAATCCTTGGGTGTCTTTGGTTCTCTTTTAGGTTCATCTTGGATAGAGGCAGTTTTCTTAAAGATAAAAGATACAGCATAACCATCAGTAGTGATCACATTTCTACAATGACAACATTTGTTTAGACCAAAAGAAAAGACATGTAAGCATACGTACGCAAACTTTTTAGAACGTGAGGTCAAGCTTTCGAGTCTTTTGTAGTCTATTTTTGAAAAATCAAAGACATTAAAGTACCATAAAGTTAAGTCATTATTATTCTTTTAACCTGGTTTGATCTTGTTGTCACATTGTTTGGCAAGTCTCCAAAAAGCTTGAGCATCAATCTGTATACTCTTGGAATCAATCTTGTACAAAGGAAGTAAAGAAAAGTATCTTAATACTCGAGGGTCAGTGTACTTGAGAGATATGAAGGCCTTGTCTTGGATTCTTGCTTGTACTGTTTTGATAAAGGTTTGAACAGCATCAATATCCTTTTTATCAATGTTCTTCAGCTTGCTTGTTATTTCCAAGGTCTTGTTGGAATTGATAACGGTCAAGGTGTTTTCTTTTAATTATCTGTACTTGCTTGCGTTCAACTTCTTGGCAAAAGGAAGTTCTTGTAACTTTCTATGGACATAACTGCTTGATGCTTTGTCTTGTGGTTTCATTTCTTGAATGAACTTCTTTTGTTCCATTTCTTTCTGAATAAAGTGTAACCACTTCATGTAGCATTGAGGCTTAGCATACAAATTAGCTTCACTTGGTACATCAGCATTATTGGAAGCATCGTAGTTTGACTAAAAAGTAAGAAAGTTATTGACAATGGTTTCGTGTCGTTCAGTTCAATCAACAGTAGATGGCTAGGCAGACTTGGGATTTATCTTTTGTTGAAAGATATGTTTTGCTAAAGACTTGCGTTGTTTGACTGTTAAGCTATCACCACAAAAGTAAGGAGAGATCTTTTCGGACAGGACATTAAGGATATGTCTGAGAGTTCGATCTTCATAAGTGGAGCATAAATAGTTGCGGACCAGTGTTTCGTATTGTTTAGCCATGGATAATACAATGGTCATATATCCTTTACTTGCGTACTTGTCCAATTCAGATTGGTTAAGAGATATAGATTCACAAAAGGTCTTGAAACTCTTCTTGATACTATGAGAGGCATGCTTTCCTTGCCCAGTAAAGTGTAAAATATGTTATAGAACAGGTTTTGAGTAACTACAGGTAGCTCTTCACCATTTTCGAGAAGTTCCAAGAAATAGTAATTAGCAAAGATGGAGTCAGCGTATACCAATTGAGTAATATGATCAACTACTTCTTGAATCAAGGTAACGAACTTGAGATATTTGTAAGTATTAGTCAAAATGTCTTGATTACAAAAGTTTTCTCGACGGTATCCTTAGGCTTTGGAAGCTTCGTTTTTGACTTATTCATAGGACACAACTTGCTGGAGGAGCGAGAGTGATCTGTTCCACCACAAGAAGGACATCGTATTTGTTTTTGCTCATTTGTTGTCGTCTTGTTCTTTTCTTTTTTCCTTTTTAAGTGCCTCAGTCTTATCAATCTTGTCTTGATATTTCTTTGAGGCCTTGATAGGAGCAGAAGTACGGCTAATGGAAGGAGTAGGGGCAGTTAATACAGCTTGAACACTTGTATTTTTGTTGGCTATAGGCATAGATGTCTTTTCATTGATGACAACATTTGAGGGATCAAGAGCAGATGTGTCATCTTTAACAGCTTTCAAAGTAGTACAGATATTCTTGTCTATTACAACATTCAGTTATAAAATAGATAGAACTAATAGATATTATCTTTACCTTTTCTAAGTAATGGTGTTTCTTGAAAGTCATCGTCACTTGCTTCGAAAGATATGTTCTTGAATAAATTTGCTTGTGTTTGTGCAAACAAAGAAGGGAACCCGCGATCAACAGCTAATCGACCCTTAATATATGTAATGTCGACTTTATAGCTTACACACTCTTTCCTTTGTCTCGCTTTGCCTTTGAAGGCAGAGTGTTTTGTTTTTCTTTCGCTTCATGTTGAACTAGAAAAAGAAAAAAGAAGCAGCTGCTGCGGGTAGCCCTGTCATGTTAAATTAACGATCGACAACATTTCTTATTAATTAATCATGTTGTCTTTAATAGTAAAATCTTTCTCAAATGAAAATCACTCTACTTTTGATGCATTGCACATCATGATGTGGTCCTCAAAGTAGTTACCTTTATAAAAGTGATGGATAGGAATACTAAAATAGCACATGATGGCCATGGACTATCATGTAAACATCAGAAATAGTGATCGAAAAAGTAACAGTAAATAGAGAAGAGAAGAGGCACAAGCCCTAGCGTCACTCATATGTTTCATGAGGAAATAGTAGTACATAATTCGTACATATATATGCAACGTGTGTCTGGATTATTCTTTGAAAGTGATGCTCAGAGTGATACTGATCATGTAATGAAGTGTTGGTAATTCCAGTATATATAGTGATTTATAAGATCAAAATAAGAGATTGTTCATTATTTACAAAATTGTGTCTTTTTATATGAGAACAGGACGGCTGATGATTCCTGTGTATGTCGTCTTATATTGCTTCAGTTTATTCTTCTTCTTTTCCTTCTTCTCATTTGATACAATAGAGGAAATAGAGAGTAAAATGTATACTTTACTGCAAGATTATATTCAGCTTATTATAATGCTTCGGATCAAATATGCACCTTCCAACCTGCTTCGGACTATGCCACTCTTGGCTCTACTGCTAATGTTACCTCTTCATGTACTTTTGATTCGTTTGTTGTTTTAATATCCTTGTATCTGCTGCTGAACCCATAACCGATATCAATAGCTATTCACTAGAGGAACCTGGCGTAGAAAAAGATTGATTTTTTAACGTTTGGGTGAAAGGCAGCGAACTATATTATTTTAAATTAAGCTACACAAAATAATTCTTATGCTTACTATTGAAATACTTTAAAGAGAAGCTAAAAACATAAAGTTTCTGCTTTTAATCAAAGCAAGGACTATCAGACAAGCTATAATTGCAAACCTTTTGTTATATGCTTTATAACGAAACGGTTGCTGATAAAGTTTTTAGTGCAGTCATTTGATATCGAATGGGACTTAAGTGTGCTTGTCACAGTAACAGATAAAACCAATGTCAAAGCTCTTCCTTTGATATCATTACTATCTCATAATCGATCCTGATTAGCATCATGGTCAATTGTCTATGTATCTGGGCTAATTTAGTGACCTTTTTTTGCTGCTATTTCATAAACATATTGGAGATTATTCAAACTGATTCAGATAACTTAAGAGTAGAATTTACTTTTTCTGTATATTGCAAGTGATTCACAAGCCATTACCCAGAATCACAGTGAATTTCTCCTGTTTTCTTGATGCCTTCTTCAAAGCAGCTATTTCGATTAACTTTTTCAAGATTCTGGGTACATATTTCTCAAGAAACTTAGCGAGACTGGACCACAAAGCTGTACGGCTTATATACCTTGATAATAACTGAAGGCTCTAGTATAAATATGATATTTTATTTTCGAACTTTGTTCACACCTGCAAGATCTAATCTGAATTGTATCATTTGGTCAGATTTCGTTTGAGGAATAGAGCAGTAGACAACGCAGATGAATCCTTTTTCGATTTCAAAGATAATCGGGCGCTCGCTTATGAAAAAACAATGTTTCTTCTTAAAATTTTTTGCGGTCAAGGGGCCGAGCATGATCCGGTCAATTTTAAATTGAAGGAATATCAATCAATATATTCAGTACATCCATTTCAAATAGAAGAAGTACTTGCATTGTGAGAAACTATAGAGCAGAACGATATTTTGACAAATACCGGTCTGAAAGGAGCTTACATCGTAGCAACAACCCGCGAACTTCCCTAATTTCTTTACAAGAGCATGTTTTTACGAATATAGGCCATTATCTTTCGGCCTGAGCGCTGTCCCGAGAGTGTTTTATGAGTTAGAGCATAATACATTAGAACTATTGAAAATATCAGATATACGCCTAGTCCATTATTTGGAACCTATCTGTGTGCTAGCGAAAACCAAGAAAGGATTGTAGCTTCACCTTCAATACCAGGTCAACGAAGATCAGTATACCGCAAGTAAAATTGTCGAATCTAGTCGCAATAATCAGAGAATTATAGAAGAAGACGACTGCATACTCTTACAGATGGATTGTGGCTCTTTTGAGCAAGATGGAATCCATAATTCCAATAGTTAAGAGAAATTCTTTTATATTCCAGATAACTTCGATGGAACTTTGTGAAAAATCTTTATCAACAGTACTAAAATTACGAAAACCTTGTCATCAGTCTCCTGAGAGTGTACGCCCTACCCGACAAATTAATAGCGATAGAGCAAAAGTTTTGTCAGAGACCAAATATATCCTTGATAAGCTTACAGTTGAAGGAGTTGACCAAGATATTGTCGTACCAGTCCTCTAACTATCAGATACTTTATATATATGTATATATACATATATTCAAATTAATATAATGTTTGATTTTCTAGCTATTAAGGCTTTTTTTTTCTGCTTGCCTTGCTTTGAATGGACTTTATATTGCAGTTTTTGAGGGTTCTGCTCGCTTTCCAACATCTGATTTCTTTAAGCTGGTAAAGCTTATGTTTAAATTCAAAGTAAAAAAAATTAATGCAGATGATTCTTTACTGACTACTGATATAATAATCAATTACATAGATGGCAGCAATAGGAATTTGTGAGCTAAGAAAAATACAGATGTTAAGTAATAGTCTCGCAGAAACAGATGGCAATGACTTTACAAGCTAGAAACGACCTGGTTGTTTTTTGCCTGCGACGTCTAAATCGAAGCTACGACTTCTTCCTTATACTTAGCAGACTGTATTTAAGTCAAAACACTTGTTTGAGAGCGTAAGAGCTACTTTAATATTCAAAACATTACATATTAACAACTTTTTAAATAAAGTGCATGATTAAGTTGAGAAAACATATTTTATATCTCAATTTCTTTCACTGCTTAATCTTCATCAACCTCGCTTTATGCTGCGTGTTATCGTACAAAGCAATCCATCCCTACAACAATGGCAAATTGATTTTGCTACATCTTTAGCAATACGCGATATGAGCCAGATTCACCCTTGGATCTATACATACGACAGTCGCGACTATAACAGAGTAGGTGTATATACAAGGAGGAGTAACTGGCCTTGTTTTGCTTTCTCGATAATCAAGGGCTCTGCTCGGTTTGCTGCGCTTGACAGCAATAATATGGATTGGGAGCTTCAGTACATCTGACCCAAGAATAAGACTAAATCATTCTAGCTTCAACAAGCCCAGTTTCTTATTGTAATTGTGTATTTCCTGCCCTTTTTAGAATATTGGGATCTTGAAGCTTGATTCCAGTTGAAACAGAGTAACTACAGTGATTTCATCAAGAACCAATTCGTGTCTCTCTTTGGACTAGGCGGTATTGATTTATTTATATTGGGACAACAGCAAAAGTACAATCATTGTGAAAGAAACGGCGTTCATTATGCAATTATTGACGGAGTAAATGATAATATCGATTTTGAGCAGATCAAAATTGAGTATGTATATAGTAAAACTGCTCGACTTCTATTTAACCATGATGGAGATGCGCGTACCTGAACAAAACGATAACAATAATGATGCTTTAGCCCTTCAATGGAATACGTTTAATATCAAGTGGAAATAGTATATTCTTTCTTGATAACGTCAAATTCCAGAAAATACGTAGATTGGTTCAAACTGCTAAAGACAACTAATTTTTTAAGTAAGAAAAAAAAAACAAGCATTGCTCATCTTAATATCATCACCCCGTATTGCAGTACTTTACTAGAGCTACATTCTTTTAAAAAGTCGTAGTTATATTCTTTTATTTATTTAATAGACTACATTTACAATATTTTTTCACTCTACAAGCTAATTGATGTGGATTTATTAACAAGTAGAGATTAGCTTCGCATTTTTTGCAAGGCGAGCTCTTTTCTTCATTTGATTTCATTTTACTAATAGCACAACACCTTATGCTTCCCAGAATTATTACCATACTCAATGTTCTCTTGGCTTTTAATGTTTTACTAAAATCAGATTTGAATTAATTTGCAGGCAGGATGGAGTGCAAACAATAAAACCCTAAGTAACATATATCATTTGTGATTAATGCGTTTAATCGTATTTCCAAAGGATTACGGTTCATTACGCCTGCTAGTCGTCTTTATAGTAGTCAGCTGATGCGAGCCAGTCACTGCGTTAGGAACGACGGTTAGCGTCTCTAATTTACCAGTACTATAGATATTACTGATGGGAATATGCTGAGAAGGATGTTCTTCAGTATCAAATAACTCTATGATATGACTGTTTCTGTATTGATTGTTGTTCAAGTTGTTATCTTGATATATAAGAACTTGATTAGCATTTCTTGGAATGAAGGGATTTTCGATCATTGCTATTTTACGAGGTCTATTTCCATTACACCATTCATCTGCGTGATTAATCCGATCTTGGAAATTACAAGAACTGCTCTGAATACAAAATTGATTGGTTTCTCGTAAGAGAACAGCACGGAAGCGACTTTTGATTAAAGCGTCATTTGTAATGTTTTCTAATTTTGCTGCTTCACGTAGTCTTGCGAGGAATATTTGAGGATGTTCTTGTTCTCCTTGATGCAGTTCATTAAATTCCAATTGTAACATTGTATAAACTCAGACGTAATGTAATGCTTTTTAAGTAAATCCATAGCTTTGTCATAGGATAGATCTTTATTATTTTTCTGAATTTCGTGTTCAAAATAGACTTTTGCTGCACGTCGTAATCATCCTGTAGGACTGATCATTGTAAATATTTTTCTTGAATTCTGATATGTAAGAGCAATGTTTTTTTGATGAGTTTATATTTGTTTTTTCTTGCAAGCTTTTGTGTTAAATTTCTTGTTGCTTTTGGTTTTGTTTTCCACCAAATTCAATTGCTTGTTTTAGCTTAATGATCTTGGAGAGTTTAAAAGTAAAAAAGATCAAAGTAATAAATTGAGTATAATATTTCATGTAACCATCATATTCTGAAAAATCAAATATAACAAGTTTGAATTGATGTCTTCATAAGAGAAAGAGTTGTAAGATATTTGAATGAGAATAATACTATAGATTGATTAATCTAACTTAAATCGAATTATCCTTTATTCAAAATATTGAGTTATTTATATTGATAAAAATAATAGGAGGAATGGTGTTCGCACTATCTCATAGCAAAGCGTATGCACATTATGTAATGATATCTTGCTAGTTGACAATGTTAGTCCTAATGGTGTGGGTTGAAAGGGCTATCAGGGGCAAACTTCTGAATCTTGTTTACAATGACAATGTAATTTTCTGCAAGAGATATAGGTTGTTAATAATTCAAAATGTTTTATTGAGTTTTTATGAGTTTGGGTACTTGAAATGAATACTGGACCCTGTACATAAGATCAAATATAAGAAGAGTAAAGGCAAAGAAAAGATAAGAAAAGAGACCAGAAGCTTTTACAACAAAAGGATCTCTGTTTACTTGAATATAAGTATGAATTAAATCGTTAATAATAACCCTTTGAATTGTTTTCCACAGGAAAGAGTATTTATATTATTTCTTTGTTTGCAGTGTAGAATCGATATTTGCTCGGGTAGGTTTAAAGCGTAATTTTTGGCTTAACAAGTCGTTTATGATAATGACCACCAGATCAATATAAGTAATTGAGTTATAAAGTGTAACAATAAAGTAATTGGTCAAAATGGAAAAGATAAAAGACTATTCAGATCAGTAAATCAAAAAGACAGGTAAATACTTTTAGAACTCTTTTATTCGATAATATAAAGCTGCCGTTCAAAGGGTATTTTCAATAAAGGTGTTCATCGTCAATGATTTGAAATTCTACTGCATAACTTGTATCTATATGCTTGATGAATTTATTTGTGGTTGCTTATGATTCTAACTGCTCAGTTTTCTACATTCTTAACAACACCATGTTGTCTACGGGGCTGTTGTTGAGGATCTACATGGTAGATTTATTCTTTGATGTGCTAATTCTATTGTTGATTACAACGGTACAAAAGTACCAAATCTGTCACAGCAGCTTCATCCTTTTCAACAAAACGAAAGCTTTCACAAGACCGACATTTTTCATTATAATTTTGTAGACAATGGGTTTGAGTACGTTATAAAAGATAATAAAAATAGAAGTTTGTGTGTTCGTTATCTTTGTACGGCTTGGGGTTCGTAGCAAAAGTGTTTAAAAGGCAAAGTTATAATAAAGGTTCGATATGTGACCACCAAATCGTGTAAAGTTGATCAGACTGAGTTGCACAAAGTAAAAGAATAATAAAGAATATAAAAAAAGGTTCCTGAATCCACTTGATTGGATTATTCAGAAGTAAAATAAAAGATAAAGATAAAAAGAAAAGGTTGTGATTCAAATCGTAAGTGATTTATTGAATGTATTTCGAAAAATGAAAAAGACAATGCCTTTTATACTTGTTAAAAATAAATTTGGTCTATATAAGGTTCATTTGATTTAAAGTTCATTGCATTTATGGTTCAAACGTTAAATGGACAAACCTTATTGTAATTTTTCTTCTTAGGGGTTGTAGAGGTTGTTGTTATTATGAAGAGTTTTCTTGAGATTTATAAGTTTAGGTGCTTGAAGTGACCACCAGATCTTTTAAAGTTGATCAAACTGA